>JANHFP010006766.1:535294-552851 GCA_032468135.1 Calamaria suluensis
GCCAAAAGGGGGGGGAGTGTGCGGGGGAACAGATGCATTGAATTATGGGTCAGGGCACACAAGTGCGCAGTCCCCCTGTGCTCCCCGCACTTTTGGCACGTGACAGCAAAAAGGTTAGCCATCACTGTTATAGATGTTCCAGTGAATCATTTGGGTAACTGTGTTATGTACAATATTGCATGAGCTGAGTATATTATCTACTGTTTCTTCTGCTTCTTTGCACAACCTGAATTTTAATCATTTGATGATTTTTTATAAATTCTGGCCTTGATTGTATTAATTTGAATAGCTTGCTCTTGCACAGCCAACACTGAGCTTTCAGTTTCCTTTTTTAATGTTACAGTTTTAAGCCAATGCCAGGTTTTATCTTTATCCACTTCTCATCAATCTTTTGTAGAAATTGTATAATGATGATGGTGGTGGTGATTGGTATTGCAATCATCACCTGGTATTGTAATACCAGCTGATGCACGAATTGAAGAGAAACAGCTACAAAAAAATAACAAAATATAGCAACTTGAAAATTAAAGTTGAGTGACTATGGAGGAAGAAATCAGTTGTAGTACCAATACCAATAGTAATAGGAGCCCTTGGGGCAATACCCAAAGGGTAGATACATGGAAAATTTGAAATTATTAGACCTGAATATCCTGACTTTGCAAAAAAATAAATAAAACAACAACAGTCCATCCTCCTTGGAACTGCTAGGTGCTTGGTTAGGATTTGGGACTATTAAATTTTTACCAGTCCCAGACTATGAATAAAATTGAAGATTAACAACAACAACAACAACAATGGTTATTAACGGTATTTTACCATCTCCTTTCTCCAAAAGTCTCTGAGAGGTGCAAAATGTCATTTGACTCTGGAGTACTTGTAGGGAGTTAATAGTTGTTGAAAGGTCAGCAAATGGAAAAACATCCAATTCTTTTCCATGCCCAGTTCCTTTTCATTAGAAACTAGTTTTTGCTTTAGTATTTGTAACATTTTAGAAGGGATAGGTGCCTTTCTGAATTTAAGTCTTATGAAGATCTTCAAGTCATTTTTTGAATGGTTCAAAACAGTATAGAAAAATGTTTTTGTTTGAGATTGAAAAAAATACTAGTAGTGTAATTTTTAGCTGGGTGTTAGTTTCAACATATTCTTAGAGTTAAATAATAGTGAAACAGATATTTAAAATATTTTTGAAGCAGTAAAGCAGAGTTTTATGCCAGTTCTATGCTTGTACTGAATCATACTCTTTGTGGATATCTGATTTCAGTTTATCCAAACTCAAATTGTTTGTTAAGCAAAGAGAATGTGTATCCAGCTCAATCTTTGCCCTCTTGTCATTCATCCACATGCTTACTTTTGATCTTGTTTTTCATGGTCTTAAGGCAGGGCTTAATCTGGACTGCTCTCAGTTTCGATTCTTCATAAACTTTGTATTATCCAATAACAGTACTATATTAGAGTGCAGCATGGGTTCTTCTTACCCTTTTTAAAATAAAAATGTTAGCTAAGGAGTTCTAGAATTGAGGATGAACACAGTAGCTGTAAATAATTGTGATAATTGTGATGTGGGTTGTAGCAGACAGAGTCTTTCAGTTTGAAAACAGGTGCTCTGTTTACCACTGGTCTGTCAAAAACATGCTGTTGGCATTATGAAGCCCACAGGAGTTGTATTAGTGGAGATATAAATTCAAAGGGAAAAAACTGCATGTAATGCATAATGGTGGAGCAAATTTCGGACAGGTAACATCTTTTCCCCTGGAGTCTTCTTTAAAATGACTGTCTGGTGAAAGTGGATGATCTTATGTTGGTATTTCTTGAACAGAATCCTTAAAAGTCCTTTTAAGACTTCCTTCTTCCATACAGTATCATTGTTAGACGACATTCCTTCCATTATTGTGCTAATTTTTAAAATGTACTTGAAGATGTGAATTTAGGATTTATGAATTTATGTGTGTGTATTGCAGGCAAGCTGAAGGATCTTGGGAACCTGGTTCTCCGTCCTTTTGGCTTATCAACGGAAAACTTCCAAATGAAGCAAGATTCCTCAACTGGCTCCTACTCTATCAACTTTGTTCAGAACCCGAATAATAACAACCGATAACACTAGCCCAAACTGCATGTGGCAAATGTTGGGCTTTTGAGGCTTAACGGTGATGTGGTTTCGGGTGAATGCAAAAAGGATGAGTAAACATTTAATGCATAACGCCATTCTTTTAAACTGGGAGGATTTGAACGGAGACCTATGCATTTGTGTATGTGTGTGTATGTGTGAGATTCTTTCAAAAGAGGTGGGCAGAAGAGGACTGATATTTGACCTTCACAGCGAAGTTTCGTGCACTTTGACGGCTCTGCATCTTCCATCTGAGAAGGAGGATGGGGGTTAGCTTTGCAAGTTAGAAAAATGTTGGTGCATCTAAACCTGTAGACATAGTACAATCATTTCATCATTTGTGAAGTTTGTAAGTCTCTTTGAAGGGCAAAGAAATGTTTCTCTATTTAGAGAATCTACTTTTACCTTACAGATTAATAAATCATTCATGGTATTAGAGCCTGTCTTTTAATTCAAAGAAGCCTTTTCAGTGCTAAATGTTGCAAAATAGCATAAATTCTCTTGAATGAGAGAAAGTGGTTATTAGCACTTACATACTACTACAAGCTCCCCTACCCAGGTTATTTTACTTTATGCTTTTTTTAGAACACACTTTGATGGGATTTTAAATACATCTATTTTATTTATTTATTTTGAAACCCACCCACCCCCAAATGAGGGGGCATCTGGTAAAACAATTCAAAGTTCTTGTTCACCAAAAATATGTTAGTTTGTTTGCAACATTCTCTGGTTATAAAGCAAGTTGGCTATTCCTGCTTCGGCATGCCTAATAAACCCTTATGCTTTATTGGGATGGTTTCCACAAAATGTTTCTTTTCTTGCAGAAGATACATAGGCAGCTTCTTGTAATTTCTGACAGTATGATAAAAAGTACATTATGGTATTTAAATATGCTTCTATTATATTTGGTTTCATCTTTAAGGAATGGCATGCAATTGTATAATTTGTACCAAACAACATTATTCACCAATAGTGTTCAAACATATTACTACACAGCCTTCATTTCAACAAGACTTCAAGATAGGCTGTTTTGATCAAAGAAAATGAAAATACAGTGCATAGAAATGCTACATGGTTAAAGCATCCTTTTGCAAATTTGAATACATATTTAGCATTTATATGGAATTGTGACATATTCAGAGTGAGAAAGTAGTGAATATGGCACATGAAACACTTATATATCCTTTCTATTAGTATATTGTAATATATTTGGAAAGAATAACAGCTTCCAAATATTTCCTGTAACTAACTGAGTCTTTCTGTTCTTGTTTTTGGAATTTTTCTTATTCCTCCATGCATAACTCTTTTAGTTGAAAAGATTATTGTGTCTTCTCCCACACAATGGTTATTTGAGATTGCACTACAGATTTTTAATCATACTTAAGCCTAAGAATTGTAGGCCATTCTAAAATGTTTATCTTTCTAATAAGTACTTCATCGTTCACAAATAGAGTTGTTTATACTAATTGAAAGAGAGAGCTGGCAGAAGAAAGCCTTTTCTTTAACCTTATCTCAAAAATAATTATCTAGAAATCCATGATGAACCTGAAATATTTTGAAAAAAATGTTTTGGGCCGATGAAACAAAAATCGAACTCTTCAGCCACAATCACAAAGAAGAAAAAAAGAGGTGAAACATTTGAAAAAAAAAGAAACATTTTGAATGGTATGCATAGATTGTTTATGTTATACTCTAGAATTATATGGCAGCCACTGACAAAGGAAGCGCAAAATGAAGAGATTAAACCAAATACTAAGATTCTTAGATATTGTTGTCCATAGTCAGTGAAATATTTGAATTTGAAAAGAAGCTAGGTAATTGAGCAGGACAAACACCTGTATCTCCAGACTTGAAAGTGGAACATCTGTGAGATTTTGACTTGAAATGCATACAGAGAGACCTACAAAGAATTATTTTCAGCTTGAAGCTGTAAGGAAGAATGAGGGGAAAAAATCCCAAGATTTTGTAATAGAAAGACTATTAGCTGGCTACAGAAGTGTATGGAAGGAGTTTTAAAATAAGACTGGCAGTTGCTGCATTTTTCTGTGAACGTATTTTGAATCTAGGAAAAAAACCCATTCAGAATTAATGGAAAGATAATATAGTATGTTTAACTTTATTATGTGCACATTGTATTAGTTTCTGTTCATGTAGGGGTTCATTAAAACATACTTTCTGATTAGAATTGCCTAAATCTGTCCGTGCATTTTTGTTCAAGATGGCATTTATGGTAAGATATGGTATGGTTTTGGTTTAATTGACTTAATTTTTGGTTATATGGTTGGAAGAAAATAGTTTAATAGAGTGTTAGGAAAGTTTGGAAGAAGCTGAATGAATTAGGTTAATGAATGAAGCATGATTGACAGATTATAATTGGAAGCTGTTTTACACCTATAGTGACATTTCCCTATCACCAAGATCTGTTGGCTATGCTGGAATGTACAAATATTTTCAGTTGACCTGCTTCATGTTGGTGTGGGGACTGTAAAGGTGATTATTTGACTGCTCAGTGTGAAAATATACAGGAGCAGAGATGTTGGTATTGCTTGAGAGATGTGTGATATGGTAGACATCACACACTAACTTTTAAGTTGTTTCTAAGGAGAGGCAAACATAGGGCCGGACCTGGGAAGTACTTGAGAAGCTCATTACCAGCAGACTTGCAATTACTAGTGGTTGAAGATACAGGGTAGAATTTGATAAATTGGAAATGGAATTTAAGAACTGTCCAACAGTCTAGTATTAGCAGTAAATAGAAGAGACCAAGAACATCAATGGCACATTAGTATGTGCTACTACTTGTCAGTTAGAAGGTGGTGGAGTTGGGTGTGGAAATTCCTATTCTTCAGGTGGGCCTGAAAATCACAAAACAGAATACTCCCTTTGCAGTCTGGAACTCAGTACAAAGAAAGGTATATTGTCTGGCCAAGGTACAGACCATTTTTGGTTGAACCCTTAGAACACTGAGTATCTTGGTACTTAAGGTGATGCCTGATTTTCATACATCATATTTTTAAGCTAAGTTGCTGCCTTTGTGTTCAGAAATCCACTGGTTTGAATGGACAGGTGATCCACCTGATTGAGATTGGTGGAGCCAGGATTCTCTCTAAGTAGTAGTGAGATGGTAACCTGGAATTTAGAGATTCTCAAGATATGCTAGATGGTGAAAATTATTGAATTGGGCATAAGTGATGTCGCCAGATTACTGATCTCCACATGTGATTGGTGGATTGTTTGATATGATTGAAATTATTTGGTAGCCTTGGACTGAGGGAATAGAAGTGGAGAGAGTAATGTGATTTTACCAGTGACAGATTGGGGAAGATATGATGTGGGATGCTAGGTTTGCCATTCTAGTAGAGATTGCTGGTAATCTCTTCCGGTGGTCCCAAACCTTGCTTTTGGCACCTGGATTGTCAATGCTCTTGGCCTTAGGTTGATGGTAACATTAATAAGGCATTTTAATAAGCCTGTATTTATAGCTTGATTGAGCATGAATAGATAGATCTCAAGCGCTTCACTGGGACCTCTCTGAGCAAGGGCACCAATGTTGTTCTCTTGGAGATTCATTCTGTTGTTTCATATTGTTTATCAACCAGTATCAGAAAGGAAGTAGTGACACTGATCTATAAATAAGCAAATGTTAAGTGCCAATTTATTACACTGAACTGTAAGAACAAGTTAAGTATCCTCCTGGCTGATCAGCATGATCTTTCAATGATTTTTGGACCTGATCTTGTTGGCATTGAAGTTGTTTTGTCCAATTAATACTGGGCAATTTCAGATACCATGAATTGTTGGATCTGGACAGATTTGGGAGTACATGATCTCTAGCCAACCATCACCTTGTCCCTTGTGAACTCAGGCCCGACACATTAAGGAAAAACTTCAGAACAGTTGTTTAGTGATTTGCATATAGAGAGTATAACATTCAGTTCTTTGCCCTGATCAGATCATTTCCTGGTCAAGATAACATTGCTGTCCATGACCTCTGTAGAGAGAAGGAGCATTCATACGGCTTGTCCCAGATCATTTATTGATCCAAGTGGATTTAGTGGTGGGGTGGGGAATGGGGCTTGAATAATTTCCCAGAAACAAATTAAATTACAACTATAAGCAAACTAGAGTGGAGGATATGAGAGAAGTAATACCATCAATTTAAAAGTGAGGAGGGATGTTGTATTCTGCTGCAGAAAATTTCACTAGGTTTAGTGGCAGTGGAGGGAATACTTCCTTCTCCTTACTTGTTCTGCAAAATTTAAAACTCTAGAAGTGATGTAATCTACATTTTTTAGAAAGCCATTGTCTTCTGTTGGAATTGCAGTTAGCTATCTGCTTAATATTATAACTTTCATTAATCTTTTACTATCAAAGAAGCAAACAGAGGAAGAGACAGCAACATTGTTTGGGATACCTTTTTAAAAGTGCAGAGAGAACAAATCAACATTTTATTTCAAAACATGGTACACAACAATTCTTGAATATTTAACTTCAGGCAAAACTGTAAAAGCTTAATATTTTTCCTTATTCAAGTCTACCAAAGAAAGGAGGCATAGTGACATAATACACAGACATAAAAGGTAACATGGAGCAAAGCTTAAATATTAAGCAACTAAAGAAAAAAGTGAAAAGCAATATATTACTTCTACCACTAAAAATTTCCCTGACAGCATAATCTCAAAACGAAAAACAAGGTGGTTGAAATTCAATACTTCATGAGCAATATAGTCATCTTGTCTCTTTTTCAAACTTAGCTCCCTTCTTTTCTACACATAAAGTAAGTTGTGGCTTCTCCACATCATTGAATTACGGTGGTAAAATAGGCAGAATTGGTGTGTTTGACGAAAAATAAAACCAGAACTCTGGCTAAACAGTGGGATGTTGTCTATGCAGGCACTATTGGCTCCGCCCATAATCAATATATGTACCCTTGTTTGTATAGATTGATACCATTTTCCTGAGTAGAAACTATCACTTTGTGCCATGGTGACTCCCTCAAGCTTTATGCATTTTTCAAGTGAAAAGACATTTTAAATTCAGATGCTTTTGAAAAAGCATTTTTCCTTCAGAATAGATGCATTATCTGCACTCTCAATCTCATTGAAGTTTCCTTTTAAACTTCTTCAAACTAGTTTCAAATAACCTTTTTTGAATGAATTTTTTTAAAAAAAGCCTACATCATTTCTCTTTTGCTTTAACATCAGTGAAAAGAGTAATGCAGAACCTTTAAAAGTCACCAAATTTCTTATGAAAGTGGGCACGATTTAAATGACTTATTATTACGCAGGGCTTTTTTAAAAGTAGGTACTCTGGAATCTTTATAAATACATTTTAAAAATGTTTTCACAGATAATTATTAAATCTTTTAATATAGACTTGTATTATAATAAACCTATTTCCCTTGTTTCAAATGCTATTTGAAATATAAATCTGTTACTAAATAAAATAAAGAGGAAAAGTTATGATTGCAACTTGAAAAATATGAACTGGATACTTGCTGTATTTGCTGGAATACATTAAAAAAATCTTAATGTATTTTAATATCCTAGATTGAAATCTATATATTAGAAGGCATCCTTGTATTGACATGAAAACTGTTAATTATATCAATCTATATATTGTGCATTTTTGTGAAATCACTTTGTCAAGCTGAACTTTGCTTCCAATGCAAGGGTTTGCATACTTTCAAAATGAGAAGCAGTTTAAAAATACTGAACAAGTAATTCTTTTGTCTTCAGTATAATCCATTGAAAAACTGGCATAACGTATTCTCATTGAAATGTGAAACCACATTGCTGTTAAAAACGCAAGTCCCATTGAGAAAAGATTAGATGCTTACTGGGATAGGAAGCATTCCTCTGTAAACCAGCTAATCTTTAAAATGCCAAGGGAGTCTCAATGGAACATGTTAGTTATGACTAACGTAATGTGCATTACATCACTGTGGTATAAAAAGAAATGTTGGTACTTTGGATACCAATTACTATTCCATCTTAACAGTACCTGTATGTGGCAGGTACTGCTGGGTGAACACAAGCAGAAGACCTGTACCTAGTGATGCAGCCTCTATTCTCGCCACCAAAGTATTTTCCAAAATTGTCTTTGCCACAATTACTCTAGGTAGAGTTATGTATTTTTGCCCCTTGCTGCTTTCTTGATGGAAAACCTTGGTCTCAGAACACATCTGTCAGCGCTTAATAACACAGTTGAATTTGGACATGCTTCCAGTAAAGGATTACAGCTCTGCTAACACTTGCACTAAAGACTAATGTTTGTTAAAGATGCAAAATGTAACACACCAAGAACAAAAGAACTTTACAGCCAACTTTCCAGGTGTCTCAATCAGTTCTCGGCGCCCATTCAGACAAGTTGCATTTGAAGAGTAATATCACACTTTGTGGTTCTTCATTCTGGTACTTCAAGTGGTTCCTTACAAGTTGAATAGGCTCCTTGGCTCATGCCTTTGTTTATTGCAAAAATAGTTTACAAAATATCAACATTTTAGATTTGAAATTAAATGTACAACACATACAGATTTTCTGGAAGTGGGGTACAGGTTTTTTTAAAGTATCTCAGCATACACCATGTTCTGGATTGCAGAGGAAAGGGGCATATCAGGTGTATGCAATTTCTGGTTAGCTGACAGACTTCATGCCAGTGCAAGAGAGTTCCATAAACACATCAGATGATTAATGTCTCTGAGCTGAAAAAGAAAAAATATGGATTTATAATGTAAACTTATTTCCACATGTGCATACTATTTTAGAACAGTTTTTTTAAAAAAGGATACAAATTCCAGTGAAACAATATTGTAGATATTTAAGTTCAATATGAAAACTAACACAATGTGTCATCAGCATTTTTCCTTTCTAATTTGTAACCTTTATAAAATAATCAAAGAAAAAACACACTAGTAAATATATCAGGAAAATAAGTAAGAGGTAACTGGACTATTTAGCACCAAGGACATTAAAAGGCAATTGCAGAAAAGCTTAATATTCATTGTAGTTCACTATTGTCTTCTACTCATATCGAAACTGCAATTTTTAGGAAAGCAATTTGAGCAATTAGGGCAAGTATTTGTGAGCACATCTTAAATGTAAAAGTTATTTTTTTTAAAAAAATAGGTGGTATTAGAATCATCTATAGGAAAGTAAGTTTTATTTTACTACCACCTTAGAAAGAAAGAGCAAAAGAGATTGTAAATGTATGTTTAGCCCACGAATATTTGTTATTTCTGTGCATAGGGAAGCACACTTAAAGTTGAGATCATGTGTTAGGCACACACTCAAAATAGCCATATGAAGACTTGCTTATCCATCAAATGACAGCCATGGTAGATATGGCTACTTACAAAATACAAAGTCTCTGTTTGAATCATAAATTTATAGGCTCTAAGATTATAGTCAGCATGACATAGCATCAGGTTCAAATTACAGAGATGTATGTTATACTATTGGTGGAGGACAGGAAGGCCTGGAGGAACTTTGTCCATGGGGTTGCGATGGGTCAGACACAACTTCACAACTAACAACATTATATTATGCCAAGGAGGCAGATTGTATAATTTGTATAATGTATGTAACATAATGCATGTGGCATCCCCCCCATTTGGGTACTTGCAGAGATGACAAGAAAATAACTTTGCTTGAAGGACAGAACACAGTGAATAAATGTTCAGTTTGGAGCTTAATGCTTTTTAAGTGACGAAATGATGAAAAGTCTCAAAAGAATTTATCTTAATTGGAGGAAAAGTCCTTATAAAAAAGTAAAGTAATGCATATTTGGGTGAAATCCATGTGACCTAAGATAATGTGTTAGGGATACTTTAATAAAAAAGATATCCAGTTTATGACTGCCATGAAGATGAAGAATTCTGCTGGAAATTATTTATATTGTAGGAAAGCCGAAAAGAGCTGGTATAAAAATGAAGAAAGCACTGAAACATATTTTATATAACATATGAAACTTTTAGAAAAAAAGATACAAAATATATAGAAAAAAGAGAAAATTATTCTGATATCCAGCATCTTCTAATTATTCTAAAATGTAGATTTGTCCCAAAAGGTGTCATTCATAAATTAAAAGCAAGTATGACCAGCAGGATGAAATCTGCCAGACCCTTATCCATACTATTGTATGCTTCAAAAGAATTTGTGCCAGATTTTATTTGCAACGTTAGCCAGAATATTTAATACCTGCATTGATATCAGCAATCCTAAACTCATATGCAAAACCAGGAAACCCTAACATAGCCAATAGAAATCTAATACTAATATATTTCTGTATATTGGACTCCAGTAAAAGACTACCTAATGTACTATGTTAGATACATAGCCACTGGTGTCTTAAGCTAAAATGACACCGGAAACAAGGAAGGATAAGGTGTTTTTTTTTTTGGGGGGGGGGAAGGAGTCAATATAAGACAAAGTCTGTCAAGAGTTTCAGCTTTCAAGAGAAACTGACATTAGCACTCCAGGTAGAATAATACACTGTACTATGTCCAAGGACGGAGGCATTATATTCTAGAAGTTCCTTATCACAGTAACATTTCATGCTGCTCAAAGTGGGAACAGCAGCAATTATACTTGTTCCACTTTTAATTACTCCAAATCCTGTCCATGATTAATGTAGGCCAGCTAGGGAATAATTAGCCACAAGGGCACTTCTATTCTGAAAACCCAGAATGTCCAAATTTTAGACAGTACTGTTAGTCCTTTTGTTATCCTGAAAAGGATTTTGAATAATGAAGCTATTGGAAATGCGGAAAGTCCTAGCTGAAACTCAGAACATTAGAAAACCATACAGTACCAAAAAAGAAAAACCTTCAGACAGGCTAGATTTCAGTAAGTAGTAACCATGTTGAAGATGCCTCCAGTGCATCAAGTCTTATTTAATGGAAAAAACAGCAAAGAATTATGATTTAAGATGTCTAATCCCTAACATCCAATTTTTCAGCCTCTCTGGTTCTAGCATTCTTACATTATCATCTGCCCTTAATTTGATACACTAATATTCAATTCATCGCTTAAAAGAAATATTTCTTACATAAAAATTAGCAGTTCTTTGGCTAGCAACAAGGAAGCCCATGTGACAGATGCACGAGAAATAATACAGGATTACAGTTGATTTGACCTTATCTTTGGTTGCTCCAACCATTAAGAATGAAAAACATATTTATGGACCTGTGGCTTAATAGCATAAGTGGAGCCATGTTGAATCAGACCAAAAACTTAGTTTATCAAGTGTTCTTTACTCAAACTGCCCAACTGTATAGCTATGCAAATTCTACAAGCCCGATATATCTGTTATGAGCATATTCCTGTTCCCCACTGCTTGTTTCCAGACATTTTTTATCTTGACAATTAAAGGGTAGCTTATCATTTATGCATTTGTCTAATGAAAACTTTAAATCCATTCAATAACAAAATTAACACTAGGCTTGAATTGAGTTTGTGTATATGTGCACATATAAATACAGAGTTCAAAATGCACACTATTATGTGTCATGCTACCATATATACTTCAATAAGGCATGTATTTTGTTCTTGCTGGATTGATGGGAATGCTTTTTTAACATTAAAGAACATAGAACATCCCTCCTATAGAGATCACTGGCAAAGTGGCTTGCCTAACTCACCGAGATATTTGTGCTTTTGCATTATAAATTCAAATCTTGCACGTTATTGTACTCGATTTTAGTTCAATCTAGTAGTGATTTACTAAGGCACAGGTGGAACATTTATATATGAACTCATTCCAAGTTGCTGGAATAATTCCATTACTTTTCATATTTTATTATACTACCTTGCTTGCACAGAACTGCCTTTTTAGTCACTTTCAGCTCATCTAGATTCAGGTCCTGGATTATTTATCACTTCTCTTTCCAGCAAGAACTAGATTTCTCATTTCATTAAATCAGTGTATTATTTTAACTGCTTGATCTTTTCCAACTAGACTTTTGACCCATCACCAGGCTCCCAGGGGACTCATTTACTGAGATTAATATTCAGTAACAGCTTGTTAAAATAAACATGCTAACACAATCCTGATTTAAAAATTTGTATGGATAAATTATCAAGGTCATAATCCAGTCATGTTCGAACATTCTATGTACTGATGTTAAGTTTACTCTAAAGATTGCTTGTTAGGCAGTAGATTAGGTAAATAACATCTTAGAGGAATTGTACTGAATTTGAAAAATGCCAAGATGTGTAAGATGTTACGATTTCTTGGAGCTAGTATATACCCTAGGCTTTTCTTGATTTTTAGCTTTAACATGGTCTATGGACACAAGAGATAAGGAACGAAGGAGGAAGATATGAGACTTGGCCTAGAGAAAACCAGACTCAAATCTCCACTTGAATACATCAGGATTTAAAAGGCATATGTGAAAAAATACACACAAATATATGTGTGTATATATATACATACAAAGAATATAAAAATATGATATATAATTTATAGTTGCAAACATTTATAGTTTTATTTTCAATGGAACTGAGGGGGTGGCCTACTGAGTCTCACCTATTCATAGGATTGCTGTGGGGATGAAATCGGGAGGGCAAAATTACCTTTCACAAAAAAAGGAGGGTATAATAACTTTTTTTAATGAGATAAAATGAATAATAGTTTAAGATTCTTTGAAATAGATTCTTTCTTGGTTTTGCTTTGGTGAGCTATTGTAGCTTTCATTATAATTACTATATCTAGGCAGACTGAAAATAGATCAATTACAAGCTACAGGAAAAAAAATCTCTTTAATCTGCCCTAAAGAAGTTGTAATTCAGCAAACCAATGCAGCAAATGTTAAGCAACTAATTTCCACTAAAATGTGAGCATACCACTTGTGTAAGATCGTGTTCTCATAGTATGATGAAATCGAGTTTAACGCATGTATGAATTAGTTTCACTTCAGTCATACAGATGCACGGCAATTGTCACTATTTCTTCCATTAAAGAAATTGCTGAACCAACACAAGAAATTGCCTTAAAACAATTTGTCAAATACACTATGCAAACTACAAGAAACTGCAGTAGTCCCTAATACCAAGCTTAATCAAAACATGTAGTCAATTTGTACCTTATCCAATTTGGTATACAAAGAACCTGCCCATAAAAATTGTGTATGTGTTAGCCTCCTCTGTAGCTTCTTCAGTCTCTATAAAGCACATTGGAGTAGGGGAGATTAGCTTCCAATTTGGGAGCCACAAAACTGTAGTTGCTAGAAATCCAAATTAAGCTCCCTAACTCTTGCATTAGAGATGCACTTTCTCCTCAAAATAATGGAATTCCAAACAAATGTTTATTTCATTTGGTGCATCAACAGTTGCTTCTCCTTCCAAAAAAGCCAGAATAAACCACATCCATCAGCTTGATGCCTTGCAACAAACAGTAATACTGTTACATACATACTGCATGACATCTACATGATTTTAAAAACATAAATCAATACTTTTTCATAGGACATAAAATGACATGAAACAATGGAAAGACATCATGATGTCATTAAAAATTAAAACATATTTAGAACAAACTTTTTAAAAGGCACCAGTCTATGAAGTAGCAAGATACATGAGAAAAGAATCAATTCCTGCTTGATAATGGTAAAGTTGTGTATTTCTTTCCAGACTGTAAGAATTCTCTGACACAAGACAATTTAATTTCCGTAGCATAGATGCACAAGGTAGAGCTACATGTGGCTCCTGTAAGCCTTATCATCCAGAGACTTCTAGCATTATTTTTTTAAATGTGGCAAAAATAAAGATTAAATACCCGATTAGGGAGTAATCATATACATTATCTTTCATTTCAATATTAATGAAAATAAGTCAAATATTTATCCTGGCCACAGGATAATTCTTGGGAATGCATTCAAAGCACTCCCTTCTAGGCTATTCCTTGGCTTGGAAAAAAAATGCATTCAGTTTAAATTAATTTCTGAATCTATTACAACATCTAATTCAGAAATAGGATTCCACGGTAAAAGGAGCAAACATCTATTAAGATTACTACCATACGCTAGTATGATTGTTCAACTTGATCATGTCTAGAGAGCTAGTCCACCCATTACAAATTTAGAACAAACTTTGTCCACAGCAACCCTAAGCCAACCTACATTTTCAAATTTATGGTAAAAAAAAACCCCTGAGCATAGCCTGCCTTTAAAAATATATATAGCATGTTTTGCTCGTTGAACTACTACATTGGTTTCTGTTTGCAGGAAAGAGAATACATGGGATAAGACTGAAAAAGGACTGCATGCCATTTTGTGTGTTTTCTAATTTCAAAAAGCATTGGCTGACTGAATACAAGTTCATTTCTTAATAGATTTAGAAATTTACAATTGATTGTGAGCATTGTCAAATGGAATACCTCATGAAAGCTGAGACTTTCTAAAGCATATTTCTAAAATAGCTGAACAGTTTAAAGCGTACATATTTTGAAAAAATTGAGTTAACACTGTATTATGAGACATACCTTAGCATCAGTCACAACAGAGCCGTTAGTCATTATTTCTTTGGACTCCATATGTTGGCCTGATTTTTGTTTAATATTCTTTTTTCCTAGAAAGTATCTACTCATAGAACTCGAGTATAAATTTCAGGGCAATCAAATTAAGCCCTCTAATAACAGTTAAATGCAAAGTAGTGGAATCTATTGTGCATGCTATCTAACTGAATTAACTCCATTTCACTGCCCAGTGCATAGCATGAAACAAGCAGAACAGCAAGAAAACATTAAGCAACACAGGTTAGATATATAGGAAGGTACTTCTTACAGAATTATTGATAAACATTTAGGGAAAAACAATTGAATTTATAAAAAAAAATTAGAAATTTTGTTAATTTGAACACCATTATTTTGTAAGCAGCTAATGAAGCCAGTTTAGTTAAGGATGAGCAAGAAAAAATGATTTCCTTCAGAATGTCTCCTAAGCATTGCATAAACAGACCAGCCTCACTTCCTGAGTTTTCTTTCAAAAGGCTTTTTGAGAAACACACACAAATAATTAGATTTAGTCAATTTTATTTACATTTTTGTACATTTCAGAGCATTACACAATTACATTTTCCATATTTTCTGACCTGCAAACAGATACCTTAAATGGAAATACTTTTTAAAAAAATGCAGTTTGATACATCCAAATGCAACAATTACACATCTGACAATTCACAAAGTGTAATTTACCTAGGACGTATCCTAAGGATTTAAGAACAAGTAGTCAGGAAAAAAAATCTGACTAATTATTTACACAACACAAAATTCTCAAGCTAACCCTTAGAACAACTGTCCTAGGAGCACCCTCCCTTCCCCAACAGGATATTACGTAATTCACACTTAATGCAGCATTAACAGTCCTTGATCCCATACATGGAAGGACTGTCCAGTCTAATGTGAGTGACCAGCTTTCTCTTAAACTTGCCAAAACCTGAAGAGAGCATGTTTATCCATGGGTGCATAGCATAATTTTGAGCATTTGAAAAAAAGTGACCACAAACTTATTTATTAATGATCAAGTCTACCAGAATTCCAATTAGACTGGTTTCTAAAGGAATTCAAGTGGCCAGCAGGAACAAAAGCATTTTTAGGCATAGGTGAACTCTTTGGGCTCACTTCCACTGGGTAAAATTACAGAAATAAAGCTTACAAGTGAGATAGGATTCTGCATTTAAGGTGGGCTGTCCAGTTATGCCTGCAAATCCCATCACTTAGATTGATTTCCCTCCCCTTCCCTCTTTCCACATTGAAATGGTGTTTTTGTGTGTGTGTATATATATATATATATATGTATATATAGTGGATAGAAACTAGTAAAAATTCCCTGCAAATAAACTGCTCTTCAGCTGAGGTTATGGCTCCTGTGCATGGGGTGAGCAAACGAACTTAACTTTTAGAAAGAAACGTAGAGTTCTCTTGAAAAATACTGAGCTCTCGATTTAGGTTAATCTGATTCCATGTACATTTTTTTAAAGGTTAACTTTCAGTCAAGACATTGCTACAAATGGAAATTTCAGTATAAAAAGCAGCCAACTGAGTGCATTTTTATTTAAATCTAATTGGCCCAACTCCTTCAAAATAGTTAACTAAGGTTAGACATTTTGTGGTGCCTTCCCATTTCTTGCCTACCTTACTTTGTTCATGTTTCAAACTGTGTCAGCAGGGATCGAACTTCAGGAGTTAGCTGCTTAGCAGCCTTGGCTGCTTCTGTAATGGCCTTGCGGTAAAGACCTTTTCTCTTCTTATTAAATCGCGACTGAAAGTTTTCTAAAAAAGGGGAGAGCTGTGAAAGAGCAAGAAAAGATGTTGTTGGGGACCCAAACCATGAAATACGAGCTTCCTGTCGGACTAACAGGCCATTATCTTTTCGGCTCACAGTTATAGTAAGAATACGGGCTGGCCACCATGGGAAGCCATATATCTTGGCCCAAACAATGTCTCCTACACATATGGTCCTGCCATCTGGTGTGACACATTTAGAGACATTTTTTGAAAAGACTTTCATTTTCAAAGAATTACTGAGCTTTTTCTCTTCCTTTAAAGAGGAGGAGGAGGAGGAGGCGGCGGAGGAAGAGGAAGAAGGTGCATGCATGCTGCCTGGAGGAAAATCAAAGCTTTCAGTAGTGCTACACTCAGAATTGGAGGACTTCAAGTCATCTGTGCTATCACTACTACAGACTGATGCACTGGAAGAGTCAGGTTTCTTTTTATTAAGGGTCATATAAACTGTAATATTGCTTTTGCTGCCTCTCTTGCCCATGGTCTGCTGTTCATCCTGATCAACAGGTACATGCACTTCATTGGTGTCCTGAACCTCACTGTTGGCCTCTTCAGGACTTTCTGAGGGGCTCTGATTTTCTGAAGGGGCCTCACCTGCTGAGCGGGTAGACAAGCAGCGAGACTGGGGCTTAGCTGCCATCTTGCCACTCTGCAATTTCTCCAGCCCTGTCTTGAGAGAGGAGTCATTTTCTTCATTTCGGTACCTTTTTGGCTTCAGACGCAATCGGGGAGGCAGGGAACCTGAGCTGGTGTTCTGAAGACGCCGTGTGAAGTGGACCTTTGAGTGTGCATTTTTGGAAGTTGAAGTTGCACTCTGTTTCTTTTGTGCCTTTTCTTTGGCTATTTTCAAAACTTCCCTAGCTTTTGCATGATCCATGTTTTTGCTCTGAAGAACTTTTTTAGTATTTAATTGAGTTTTTGATGTATTTGCTTGAGTGGGAACTTTGACTACTCTACTTCTGCTGTGGACAATATTTGCAACTTTGACCACAGAATTCTTTTTCTGGCTTTCATTCTGACTTTTTCCATCAACTTTATGATCAGTTTTGATTTTTTTATTCACAGTAGTTACGCTCTCATTTCTTCGTTTCCTACTATCCTCACACCTTGAGGAGTCACTTGCATTGCTGCCCTTCTTAATTTCTTTCTTTTCTGCAACAATACTGTTCTTAC
>JANHFP010006766.1:552879-563934 GCA_032468135.1 Calamaria suluensis
TAATTTTATAGCATTCATAATAGAAGTGGGTTCCTCCCTGTACAATTTTCGCTTGGGCCGCTTAATTTTTCGAGGTGGAGGTTGAGGTATTGATTGGTTATATGTGTCCCTGATAAACAAAGGTGGGGGATATGGTGCCCCCACATGGAAAAGGGGAGGCGGTTTGGAAGTCCATAGGCTTTTAACCAGGCTGTGCTCTGATGGCTGGATGGGAGAAGAGTCTGGGACAACACCGTTAGCTTCACATTTCACTTGCGTCTCATCTTGGAATGATTTACTTTGGAGCTGCATGGCTTCAGGTTTATCCTTGTACTCCCGTTTGGGAAATATAGTCACAGGAATTCCATGAGGTCCAAACCTTAACAAGAGAGAAACACATAGTTAATTGCCAATCTCCATTTGCTATTTTTGAGAAGTTTATATGAGGAACATTTTGAATATCATAATATACTCAAATTTAAAGGGCATTCCAGGCTCAACTGCATCTTTATTACCAAATGAGGATTGTTCAACTGGCTTGAATGGCTTTAAAATATGATCATAAAGTTACATTCATCAGAAGTTTAAATTCGATGTTAACAATTTTTTTGTTGACTTTATGATCTAAGGCAATAGTTTCTAAACTGTCAGTTCTGAAATATCTTTTTCCATCCTGATCTGCTTGTCCAAACCCCCATATAAGGGAAGGGAAGTCAAATGGCAGAAGGCTGCAATGGGGGGAGGGGGGAGTGCACTGCACAACATATAGATAGGCAAGTTCTCATTCAAACAAATTACTCTTCTAAGCACAAAATATCAATTCACTAGATGGTTATGCAGCCAATATACAAGCTCAATACACATGAGATTCTTTCTGGCTTGTATACACAAAATCTGATGAGAAGTATTTATTTCTGTTCTGTCTAATAATAACTGAGATTAATAATGAAAGTTTAGCTGAACTGCATTGGCCTCTCACCTATTTTCAAACAATATAATCAGTTCAAATAAAGAACACAAAAACAATCATAAATGTAACCATAACTGGTTTTCTCAACTGTACTTCATGAACTTGAAATAACTTTGCTTAATAACTAAAGTGCTATTGATAGTAGCGGTATTTTATACCTATACTGGAGAATTATGTAACTGGCATAAAAAATAACTTGTCCAGTTTAAATTAAGAGTACAATTTTATATCACTCAACATGATTTAAACAAGATCATTTGTTTCTCCTTTATTATTATGTAGTTAGTATTACCTACACAGGAGTTTCCAAAATGGCTGGAGATGGGACATAAAGAATTTCCTCCAGATCTTCGTAATGACATAAACTTTTTGGAAAACTTAACATTAACAAGACAGTGTTTTTCAAATGGAAGTCAATTAGACTGGAAACAGTGGGCAAGCTGATGGGAAGAAGGAAAGTTTTGCAAAGGTTGGCAGATATGTGGCAGGAAGACGGGGGTTGGACAGGATGATGTGAAAATTGGCAGCAAGTCACTGCAAAAATGGGGGGGAATGGAGATCTGATGCACACTATACTTTTGAGCATGTGTGAAATTGTGGACACAGAGAAATTAGGGGTATTACATATTAAAAAGGAGATATGATACCGATAGGTGGAATGCATACTTATCTAGCATATGTTTATAGTCTAAGAGAGGTACTGAGATGGTCAGCTGAGTCTTCAAGTTATTAGATATTCCCAAAGTACTTATCTCATAATATAATCCCATTGATGGAACTATGAATTTAAAGAATCAACTCACTTAATATTTATTGTTGTACTATCAATGTTTCACTTTAAGCATGGGTCTTCTGCTATTGTTTTCATTTAGAACAATTAGCCAACAGTTTGTCCTCTTTACAATCTCTCTTGCATATTCCCTCTATACATAAGATGATTTCACAGAAAATTCTCTAGTTTAGACCTCATTTTTGATTAGGAAACAGTACATCTACACATTCATTGTTTTCCCCTATGAATCTTTACAAATGGTTGTCCAATCTTTTCTTGAAAACCTCCAGTGATGGAGCACCCACAAGTCAGGGAGCCAAGCTGTTCCACTGATTAATCATCTTCATTGTCAGAAAATTTCTTATTTCCTGGCATAATCTCCCTCTGACCAGCTTTTACCTATTGCTTTTTGTTCTTCCCTCAGTATGATGGAGACTAAATAGACACCCTCTTCCCTGTGACAGTCCAAAAATATTAGAAGTTCACTATCATGTCTTCCCTGAGCCTTCTTTTCATAGGCTAAACATATCTAGTTCCTTTAATTATTCATCATATGGTTTGGTCTCCAGACCTCTTATCATCTTTGTTGCCTGCACTATTTCTAGGGCCTCAGCAATTTTTCTACCAGGTGTTCAATTTACCTATTATATTGCAAATATTTTGGCAGCCTAGTCATAACTAGCGACTCCTTTAAAAAGTCTTACTGAATCTGCCATACATTTTTTACCATGTGTAAGTTCTGCTGATTTGCAACATCTCAAAACCAATACTGAAAATGTTTCCCCATTCCATACATTTTAGACTTCCATCAGTAAAATCCAGCACAGCCAGTGATGATGGGAAATATAATCCAATTAAAAATATATACTGAACTCTTAAGCATAATCTAGATAATACCAAACACTTTTCAAGAACTAAAATAATACCTATATTTAACTTTCTCATTGAAATCAAGGCTTAAGGCCTCACATTGCATCTATTATTCGAGCTAGCATTAACCCTAAGCCTAGCATTATATTAGATCCAGCTGCTTTCTAACTAAGCTACTAATTGGATGTTTTAGCTTTCCTCACTTGACAATTGTGAGGAAATCTAATACTAGACTATAGTTCATCTATACTTCAGCTCTTTTCAAGTCCATCAGACTGTCATTCATCTTTTCTATGATGACATCTATCAAACACATTATTTTCATGAACTCCTGAGCTAGTTAACACCTGAAAATGACATGCCAGGCCTTATAAGTTTTTAAATCTATACCGGGGTGTGAAAGTCGCAGCCCGGATGCGTTACGCACTGGCCACGCCCACCCTGGTTTATCAAAGGGGAGGAAGTCCAGATGACGATGTGATGCCAAAAGTTTGACACCCCTGATTTATACCAACACAGAGTACAATAGCTTGTGAACAGTGAGCCCCAACTGCTGCCAATGTACATTTTCCAATATAATTCAATGCAGCAATATGATTATTAATTCCAGTATTTAAGATTCTTTCATAAAATTCAAGGCAAATAGTTTAGCTTGCCATATTAGTTTTATGTACACACACACAGCTCAAAAAATATGCAAACATAATTTTCCTTCCATCAAGCTCTAAGTGGTCTCCTCCCCCCTTTCATCGATTTGTATTACTGCCATAATTCAAGACATATCTTTCTCTGCTTCTTTCCTACAGCCATATTTAGGAGTGGCAGAATAGCTGCTGTTTCATGGCTTGTAGTAAACCTGGTAAAATAACTATTTGTCCCAACTCTGTTTGTGTAGGGCTAAATATTATCCTAATGGTCCTTTGATGCCTGTGGCTACAAAAGCTTTACTTTCATTCACACTATAGACTTTATTTCACTTGATTTTTTTTAAAAAGTCCAATACAACATTTTTTATTTGGCATCACAGCTCTGCCCCAGAGCAGGCTTTCTGGAGTAGCAGAGAGCATCATGATGATGCAATTTTCTTAGCAAATGAGTATTTTGTGATTGGTCATGCTACTACTGTCTTTCCTTAGCCTTTCCTAATATTCTGTTTGTGAAGCCAAGCTTTATCTGTGCTCATCAGATCCTCCAAAAAGAAAGGATGCTTACATATGTCTTGGTATGACACTTTTATAGTGTAATACTGTAACTTCATTGCTGTGAAAAATATTCATTGCTTTAAAAAATGGTGGTATAAAACTGTAACCACTCAACAGAAAAAACCCAAGCCTGCTGCAGCTCAGAGAAAGAAAAGTATTACTCCCAGCATTCCTCATCATCGAACCTCTTAACCGGACTCGTAGGTCAGCAATACCTGGACAGACAGGTACCATGGTAAGAGTATCATCTTAGCCAGAGAATTCCTATTCACGTTCAGTCATGAAAAGTCACTTGACAGGCTACTATCCTGGCAATGTTCTAAAGTAAAGTGGGCCACCTTTATTTTTATGAAGAGCCAACTTTGGAAAAGAAGGATGTTAAGGCTTCCATCAATAGTAAGAGGGCTGAAGCAAATGGTAGGTAGGGCCACCGTTTCTCTTTGATGTTCTTTTTTTTTTTGCTCTTTCTTCCTCTGCATATAGCTGACTGCGGGGAAAAGAGATAGCATTACCTTTGGTAGTAGTCTCAACTGCCTGCTTACAGGAGGTCCTAGAAAGTAAATTTAAGGAATTTTTATTCATTTTTTAATTCAGAGCCATCCTGAATTATGTTAACCTTTGGTCTACAAGTATATCCAGTCCTGAGAAAACCCCTTTATGAAACCAAACTTTCAGATGACCACAAAGCTGTCTGAGACAATGGGAAGGTCACAAAAAGACAGCCCTACAGGTAATATAATCCAAGGAAGATAATATGGAGTTATTCTAAGAACCACCTGTGTATGAAATTGCTACATACATAATATGCTAAATCATACCCATACTAGCTCAAAATAGATGACATATCTCAAAATAAGTTAAGGCTGGAAAAAAAATTATAGATATGCAGTTTTAAAAGCCTGTAGGACTTCCCTACTGTATGTAATAGCTACCCATATAAAGAACTTGGAATGAGGGAGAATGTTAAATGAGAATGTCTGTTATATTCAAAAGGGATTGTATACGTGCATATTTATATATCATATATATGTGAAGAATTGGTAAATCGAATTCTATGTATCTACAGAAGCATACAATTATCAAGACAGCTTGGTCTACTGCATGAAATGTCTTCTTAATTGAAGGTTTACCATGCCATTAAAATCTGATGTCCAGACTTAAATATCTGAAAATAAAAACTTCTTATATAATAGTGTTATTAAGTATATGTAAATTTGAGTGAACATGCATAGTTAGGGCTGGGTTGAATAATGCAGAAAGCATTTTCCATCCCAAGCTGATTTACGAGAATTAAGCCATATGTAGAAGGCAAAGTGGGCAAAAAGTCCTCCACATAAATACACTGTTATAGCAGTCATTGATTATACTAGCCCTCATCATCATGGTAATAACATTCAAAAATTCTATACCAGATATCCCTGAATGTATCAACAGATACTCTTTGCTTTATGACCATTCAATTAATGAAGGGTCAAAGTTACAACATCACCAAAAAAGCTACTTATGACTGATTATTGCACCAACCCCTGAAGGTGTGTGATTACAATTTGGGAATTTGTCAACTGGCTTGTATTTATGATGGTTGCAGCATCTTGCAGTCACATGATCAACACCTGTGGCCTTCCCAGCTGGCTTTTGACAAACAAAGTCAATAGTGGAAGCTGGATTCGCCAAACAATTGTATGATACTACTGGCATTAACAACAACGGTTCACTTAACAAGGGGTAAAAATGACTGTAAAACAAAAGTCTGGTTATGCTATGCGGTCTTTAATAACCACACTGCTTAGTGACTGAAATCCCAGTTTCAATTGTGGCCATAAGTCACGGACTAACTGTACAATTGGTCAAAAATTTGCAACATAAATTTCTTTTCAGTTTGAGGCAAATAATGCATGGAAATTGCAGATTAAGCTTAAAAATGACAGAGCTTAATTTTTAGAAGAAAAACTTAAAACTTCTTACTCAAAACTCAGGAAATATTAAATCAGAAAATCTAGTCTCACAGATACACAAGCATACTGCAGCTCCAGCTATCTTATCTTATCTTTTCATTACATGGTAACACATTTTGAACACAAATCATTTGCGATGAGTTCCACCCAGGGAAGTTTACTTACAACAACAGACTATTTTTTAAATTATTCTAACCAGCTCAATGAACAAAAACGAAAGGTAATTAAAACCTATTCATTCTAGATGATATCATCACTATTGAAATGTAAAGTGGCGTGGAGTCATTTTTACTACTGGTACAAATTTCAACAAGATCATTTTATAAACCACATGGTGTTAGGTGCAAAGTCTTCAAATTCCAAAGAGACTTTACCTACCATGATAAGCAAGTCTGTATCTTAGCTTTGTATGCTGATGCCCTATACCAATGTCTGTTACAATTGCATCAACAATGTTATTGTTTTGTAAGTAAACATGCCCTTCGTGAAAATATTAAATTTGGTCATGTTTTATTATAAAACTGTATAGAACTGCAAAGCTGTATTCTATCTTAACTATTTCGAGATTTAACTGGCACCTAGCAACTAAAAGCACCAACCCACAAAAACTTCTCTTAGCATCAGCAATTTCTCTGTACCACTATTTTAAAAAGATTCTTTCACGTTAAGTAACTGTGTATTACACAGTAAAACACTAACATGCAGCATAATGTTTATTTCTAAGAATTGTACTTCATTTCCAAATAAGTGCACAAAATAAGAACATTTTACTGCTTTACATTTTGCTACTGCATATTTTGTGCTTTACTTTGAAGCTACAATATGCTTCAAATTTGCCAATCAGATTAAAAGTTACATGCCCATTCTTTTCTTGCCCTATCCTTTTACCACTATGTGTGTATGCATGTGTGTATCTATCCCCTATATAACAGCTGAAAAAGCATTACTAAGTACTGAAGCAAATGAAACAATAACACCTCTTAACTATGACTATCAAATGGCTTATCAACTATGCAAGAGAAGAGGCAAAGTTTCCTGTTCTTTGTTAGAGCAGAATGTTAATGATAGCTCTAGAAACATCAGAGAAGAGACAAGCTACCCATACAACACTGTTTAAGGGTATGCAGTATACATCCTTGATGTGTGAAACAACTTGCTGTTTTAATTTTTTTTGTCTTATGGGATTGAATTTCACTTTATCCAGCTAAACTAAGAACACTGATGTTACTGTTTTCCAACCCTATTTCAGTTCTGCATAGTTGGAATATCATACCTGCAAAAGAAAATGTAAGGTAAGACACTTTACCAGATCTATTAAGGCTATATATCAAGGAAAAAACACAAGCATATTAGGTTCTAGACTGCTATGCATAATGCCAGACTATCCCTTCTACTAGCACCAATGGGCTGACAGACCTGAGAATTTGAAACTCAGCATATGTGGTATATTTGTCATGGAAAACACATGGCAATATCTATGGCAATACATGATCAATTCTATATAATATATCCTTTAAATACTTTGTGGACTATGAAGAAATGCATGCTTTACTTTCAAATATTACACTATTATCTCAAATATTATAAACACCAGCCTTCCTATAATTGCATGTGTTGCATATTTATAATACAATTAATTTTTTAATATACTTACTATATACTCTGAGTTAGAAACAGCATTAAGTATATTTTTGTATAGGTAAGGTAGTAAGAATGATCATACACTATCATACCAAAAATTCTATAAGCCCATCAGGAAATTTTAGTATGTGCCTGAAATTTGGTAGTTATATATATTAAATATGTAAGCAATGCATCTTTACATATACATCCTAGAGTGATTACATGCCATCAAGTCAGTGTTGACTCTTAGCAACCACATAAGCAGGCCTTCTCCTGGATGATGTGTCCCCAACCTTGCTATTAAGGACTCCCAAATGTACACCTACTGCCAATTTAATTGAAACCATCCATCTTGCTTATCCTACTAACCATTGTTTTAATTTGCAGTATTCCAATTTTAAAAGGCTGCTGGCTCCAATAGCTTTATCTTTTTCAATTGCTGAAGTTCCTCCTATTTTTTTTAAAGTTTCAGGCTTCCCAGCACTTTTGTATCTCACAAGGTTCCCTTGACGTGTATTTTAAATGTCAAAGCAATGACTTATACAATGTTCCTGGAAATACTTAACCCACAAGAATGAATTTTAAAATGTAGGACTTTATGGTATAAATTGATAGTATTCATCTTTCTCTTCAGAACTGATGCGTGAGCCAAAGTTCTCAGAAATCCTGCTAGATACAGGTTCATTTTAGTCAAGATTTAAAGGGACAACCTTTTGTCATTTCTTTGTAAATAAGGGAACAGGCTCAGCTAGGAGGAATGCATTTGACTGATTTTCCTTAATTAAGTATGCTATGGAAAAAAACAAAAAAGATTGCTTCCTTCAGTGCCATGTATTTTCTTGATTGAAAATACATGCACAGTTGAGTATGCATGTAAAAATTAGAAATATTTTCCAAAGCAAGTTATAATGTTGGTGATACTGGGATTGTTTACAAATACACCTTTTACCTGATGAACTCAATGAAAGGGTGTGTCGCAGAATGCTCTGGTGCAAGTTCCTCAAACCCAGAAAAAGTAATGCTTCTGCCAGAACAAGTTGCTTTGCAATATACAAATAAGTGCAGTTTTCATCCTGCCTGCAAGAAGGAAAGGCATATACGCAGCAGCTTTCACAGATGTATCAGGAGACATTCTACCATTTCCCCACCCAAAATAGCAACTGATCATTTCTGCACTTCTATAAAGCTAGGAAGGAAGGATAATGAAATGAAGGAGTTGCTAAAAGGACAAATGTATATTGTTTGGCCAACAGCCTTTTTTTTTTTTTGGCCACAGCTACAACATTGCCAGTATCCTCTCAAGCTGTGTGTGGGGAAGTTGTATAGCCCAGCCTCTGTGGCAACCCTCCAGCGCTCCTTTTACAGACCCACTTCTTCGCTTAAAAGAAAAACCAAAGCTGGGACTGAATGACCCTTAACCGGGAAGGAAGGATGACAAGGCAAGGAAAGGCTAGGTAGTAGTCATTGAGGTGGGAAAGGGAAGGGGGAGGAAGGCCTTTCCTGGCTTTTGAGTTTTAGGCCACGAGGCTCACTAAAAGGCCACTCGCGCCCCCTTGGCGGAGCCATAAAGTCCTGCACCTCACGCCCCACCTTTCCGTGCAGCCACCCAGGAGGCGATCGAGGCCTATTGGGGGTGGGGGATGGAAGGGATGGGGATGAAGGTTGCTGCTGCTGCTGCTGCAGCAGCAGCTGAAGATTGTAGAGGGGGGACGTTTCCAAAGCCACTCCGGGAAAGCAGCCGATGCGTCTCCCTTTAAACAGCCCCGGAGGGTCCGGTGGGAGGGGAAGGCTTAAGAGCCAGGCAGGGCGCGGCCGGTCAGGCTCGCTCACCTTTTGGAGAGATCCATGAGGACCCCGGAGAACAGCTTCTCCCCGAACCGGAACGACACCACCAGCGCATCCTCGATGATGTGATCCAGGGTGACCAGCACCTCTGAGCCCGGCAGTAACAGCGCCTCCTCCTCCCCCGCTGCACCGGCAGCCACCGAAAGCTCCGGTTGCTTTGCAAGGCTTGCCGTGGTACTTGCGGCGGCGACAGTAGCAGTAGCATCCGGCTCCTCCTCCTCCGGCCGGGGCGGCTCCTCCCCGGGCTCCGGCCCCGCGGGGCCCCCAGCTGCAAGGAGCAGCGGAGATATCAGCGGCAAGCCCGGCTGCGGGGGCTGCCCGTCTGCCTCTTCCTTTTCAGAATGGCCGGAGAGCGTGGCCGTCAGCGAGAGAGGCTGAAGAGGCTCTCCCGTGGGGCCCGGGTTGGACTGGGCCTGCGGCAGGTCTCGGGTCCCCGCTGGGCTCCTGGGCGGCGGCGGCTGTTGAGCCTCTCCGCCCGGCGCTGGCTGGGGATCCTCCCTGGCAGCGTCGAGCACCGCCGACTCCACGGCAGCCTGAGTGCCGGCGGGGAGCGCCTCTGCGCCGGCTTCGCTGCCTGGCATGGGCTCGACCTCGCCAGCTCCCCCATCACCCGGCACCGCCGCAGTCGCAGCCACGGCCGCCATTTTCTCTGGTGTCGCTTCCTCCTCCCTCTACCAGCAGCAGGATCGATAACCGTGGCCTTCTTCCCCCGCCTGGCTAGGAGGGGGGACGCCGCCTATCGGGGGGAGGCAGGAGCGTGCCGATTCCCAGCTCCTATTGGGCACGGCACAGATCCATCAAGTGCGGATGTAACTTGCCATTGGTCCGGAGGGAAAACGTTGACGTTGAGGGCAGGAAGAGGAAAAAAAGGGCGGAGATCCCGGTATCTGTGTCGACAAAGATCAAAAGAGGGCAGGTTAATGAGCAGCTCCTCTTCTATTTGCAGGGGAGGGGGGGGAGAAAAGCCCGCCCCTCTCGCGGAAGCCTCTCATTGGCTTTGCAAGACGTCTAGCGAGATGTACTTAAAGCAAACTAGAAAGCCGTAATCTTTTGCATTCCCGCCCCGCCCTCCCCATCTCCGGGATTGTCCCGCAGGATGGTCGTGTGAAGGAGGTGGGAGGGAGAACGCAGGGATGGACACACACACACACACACCCATTATCTTCGCTCGTTTGATCCCGGGCTTGGGACGGCCAGTCTCAAAAAAAAAAGGGGGACGACGACACGGTGTTTATACGAAGCTTAAACTTCCAGGGTGGGAGGGAGCCCGAACTTATGCTGTGGTTTCTCGGACGAAGCAAATTGAAATTGCCCTGCTTTAGCTTTAATCGTGCCAGCCCTAGAAGCCCAGAGAAGGAGATTGAAGGAGGGGAGAGAAAAGCTTAGCGTGTAGCGTCTTGGAAAAGGAGAAGGTGGGACACGGGATATGGATGGAAAAACGCTGCGCCCAAATTTGGGAATGCTCAATGTAACTGAATGGAAGAGTTCGCCTTTGAGTAGTAAACCGATGGGATGCGACTAAAATGTTTTGTTGTAGCTGCACATGATCAGAGATCTTTCTCTCTGCTTCAATTTTTGAAAAAACGAGGAGGTAATTATAGTCTGATGGGATTACCATCAGACGTGACGGCTTCCCTTTCAGAATATATTCAATATTAAAGTTATTTTAGGAACGTATTAATACGACATAGTTTCCTATCGTTAATGGACACACTGTAGTCAACATTCACGGCTTATGTAGTACAGTAAATTAAGTATTATCTTAGTCTGGCTTCTCACAACATGCTGAACTAAAGCTGTGGCGCAAACCCAGCTAGAAAGTACAATACACACAATACT
>JANHFP010006766.1:634631-644874 GCA_032468135.1 Calamaria suluensis
TGTTCTATTCCCTATGTCTGTCATGTTGTATCACCAAATGTCAACTCTCTATCTTTCTTTTCTTTTTTACCAATTGGGCTTCCTCAGTTTCCCTTTTTTTCCCCCTTTTAAACAGTTCCGTTAGTATCCAATATTCCAAGTGTCCCCAATATTTAGATATCAAAAAACCAATTAAATTAACTTTCCAATTTTCAAATCTCTATAAAATGTGATCCATTCTAATTCAATTAATTAAAATTAATCAATTATTTAAACAGCAATTATTCTTCTATATAATTAATTCCACATCAATACTACGTAATATTAATTCATTAAAGTTATTTCAAAATTATGTAGGTAAATTGATATAAATATATAAATATATAGATAGAGAAGATATTAGAGAGGTTTGTGTGGTTTCTATTTCATTATACTTTCTAATAGGGATGGGGGAATTAATATAAAATAAACTATTGCTTTATAGGTTCTAGAAGATAATTAAACAGTTATGCTATTGACTAATTAATTAAAACTTGTTACTGTAGTGCTGAAAAAAGGAGATAGAGTGATTTGTGAAGTTTTTCAGCCTCATGTACTTTTAGTCCCGGTTAGGTCTTACCTTACTGTATGTCTTCTTTTTTCCCCCACAGTCTTCATTCTTTCTCTTTCTCTTTCAGACACACTTTTGTTAGCAGGGTGATGTGTCTGCTTTTTAGAATGTTGTCTTTATTTGCCATAGCTTTCCTTCCCAGGAGCAAGCGTCTTTTAATTTCTTGGCTGCAGTCCCTGTCTGCAGTGATCTTGGAGCCCATGAAAAACAATCTGCCACTACCTCCCCATCTATTTCCCAGGAATTGAGAGGGCCATATGCCATTATCTTAGTTTTCTTAATATTTAGTTTCAAGAGAACTTTTGTACTCTCCTTCACCCGCATCAAGAGGCTCCTTAGTTCCTCTTCACTTTCTCCCATTACGTTGGTATCATCTGCATTTGAGGTTGCTGATATTTCGCAATTTTAATTCCAACTTTTGATTCCTCTAGCCCTGCCCTTCTCATGATTTGCTCTGCATATAAGTTAAACAGGCAGGGCAACAGTATACAGCCTTGCTGGACTCCTTTCCCAATTTTGAACCAATCAGTGGTTCCGTGTCCAGTTCTCACTGTTGCTTCTTGACCCGCATATAGGTTTCTCAAGAGACAAATAAGATGGCCTGGTACTCCCATCTCTTTAAGAACTTGCCACAATTTGTTATGATCCACAGAATCAAACACTTTAGCATAGTCAATGAAGCAGAAGTAAATGTTTTTCAGGAAATTGCTAGCTTTCTCCATGATCCAGCGTATGTTGGCAATTTGATCTCTAGATCCTCTGCCTCTTTGAAATCCTGCCTTTACTTCTGGTAGTTTATTTATTATTTATTTATTTATTACTTCGATTTATATACCGCCCCTCTCCTCGCGGACTCGGGGCGGTGTACAGCCATTTAATTTCACTTTAAAAAGATACAAAATATGTACAATAATTTAATTAAAAAGAATTAAATCAATTAATAATGGCTAAAATACATTATTTAAAATATTTAGAAAGTTAAAATTTAAATCCCACTAAAAACACCCATTTCATATTAATTAAAATTAAAAGTATTAAAATTTTACCCTAGGCCGGCGAGACGAAAGAGATGAGTTTTTAGCTCCCGGCGAAATGTTAACAAATCAAAATTATCAAACAAAATCAAACAAAAAATATCATGTAGTCTTATCTGGTGACACCGATTTATATATTCTCTTAGATTATAATTGTATTTTAAAGTTTTGTAAGATACCCAATGAACAATGTGTAAAATTTGGGGAAATTCTTGCTGGGAAGAATATGTGTCATGGTATTAAATTTTAGACAAGAACACACACACACAATGTTGTTTTGGTTCTCTAAAATTCAAATGTAGAAAGCAGTAGGGAAAAATGCAAGGCAGATTTGAACAGGTAAGCATACATTGCTACATAAATCATAGAAATTACTACGGTAATAGGATTGGCCCCAGTTTGGGGGAAACTTCAACCCTGCCAATTCTCTTTCTGCAGGGGAATGTGGGGGGAGGGAATGGGATGGACTGTATTTTACTAGACTCCAGTTTAACCCCTCCCTCTTCCCTTGAGAGGGGGAGGGAAGGAGAAAGAGGCAGGATATGCCCAAGAGCAGTTAGAAAGTCTAAAAGATTGGTCACTTGAATGGTGAGTATATGGAGGGGAAAAACATCAAATTTGTTGGCTGTAGGCATGGGAAAAGTTAAACTCAGAGTTTTAAAAATGGAGTATAGTTTGATTAGGCGAATCTATCTGCTATTTAACCTTCTCTTAAAATCTCTCTTAGCAGCTAAAGGGGAACAGATGGATCTTATTAGAAAGGAAGCTCCGCTTCATTTGTATCACAAAAGCCACGTCAAACATCCCTCTGGCTATTTTTTTTTGGTGGCAGTTGTTCTCTTAGTTTTACTATTTAGTTACTTTAAAATGAATATTTTAGTTTTGGATCAATATTATCCATTCCCTAGAAACAGCAAAGATTTGGTGGTTTTCTTTATTTTTTTGGCAGTAGATATTTTATTTAAAAAACAGCTTCTCAGCTGTAATCAAATGGCTTGTTTATGAGTCCAACACAAATCATCGGTGGAGTTCAACGAGAGAAACGTGCAAAAATTAAGGACTATCGTGCCCGCCTCATTTTTATTTTTTCAATTTCAAATGGGAGCTCGTCAGAATTTCACCCTTTGTCATTGATCGTGTGTGACCTCGTCACAATTCCAGTGATTCCTTGGTACACAGGTTGTTGCTTTTTTGCACAACAACAGACAACTGTAACTTTAAAACCCAGCATTTTCGCACTGCACTTTGTCTTCCCACCTCTGGTCAGTGCCATAGTAAACTCAAGAAATCCATTGTTTTAAGGTGGCACACTTACTTTAGCAGTAAATTGCCCATACGTTTGGCTCGCATAGCCTCTGGCTGAAAGCCCCACTTAAAAAAAAAACCACCGCTCTCAAGAAGTCAAAAACAGAATACTACTTACCAGCACCACTTTCTTCAAGCACAGCCTGTCATCCAGTCGGAAATCTGCTGAATCTTAAAACAAATGTTCTTTAGTCCGACTTTGTTGTCCACTTTTGCTGGGAGTTACTGCCACAAAGCGCTTCCTTTAAATGAAGTGTGCCTTCTCAAATATTGTTTGCTGAAGTGGCTGCCTTGCATTTGCATCCCAGTTTCTTCCAGCAGCTTGTTTTTTTGGCTCAGCTTTGCCAGAGGCATTTTTTGATTATTGTGTAATGTGTTTGAGCGTCTGCCTTGAGTCACGTGAGACAGGGAAGAAAACCCTCCACACATGTGGCTAAATACTTGGGAGAAATCCCTTCTTCCCGTGTTCTAGGCAGAGAGTTCCAAGGATCAGGAGCTACTTGTCTTCAACATGCTACCTAGTGATGCTAAACAACATTTCTCAATCTTAGCAACTAAGATTTGTGAACATCAACTCCCAGAATTCCTTGGACAGCCAAAGTGTCTTAAAGTGTCTAAGGTGGAGTCCTTAATCTACCTCACAAGTATTTCTAACTCTGCTCCTAACAATTTTGCCAAATTTCTACGGGTGCATGCATCTTCAGAGGTGGGTTCCACTTACCTTTAATACCGGTTCTCTTCACACGTGCACTGAGTGCGCGTGCTCATGACCAGCATGCTTTGTGTGCACACATGCCAAATATGCGCTCTGCGCATGTGCAGTAGAGTGGAGACCAGCTGAGGTGGGCAATTCACTCTGCTGCACTTATCAGCTGAGCCTCAAAACAAGGAAACAGAGGTCAAAATCATGCTGGCTGGCACGGGGGCCCAGCTCGCGGATGGTGAGAAGAACCAGTTTGCTAATGTCATCCGGTCATCACTACCGGATCGCGGGAACTAGTCCGAAGTGGGAGCAACCCATCACTGTGCATCATGTATTTATTTTAAAATCAGCGATATACTGTAGTGAAAAAAAATTGTGTATATGCTCAGGGAGACAAATACTGTACATATATACTTGCTAAGGAAATCTTCCCCGTATGTTTTTGTGGCATTATAACACTAAAGGAATGGTTGCGAGTTGAAGACTTCCCTATAATCCCAGCTCTTGCTGCCTTTTTCAAGGGTGATATTAAATGGCACAATAAAATTGACAAAAGCATATGCTGATCTGTTTGCTTGTTGATCCTTGATGCAAATCAGTGCTGGCTTTGACCGTGCCTTATTGTACTTCTTTGCAGTTGCCCGGTTTACCCCGCTTTGTTCCAGTATTCGCAAACTGCAATATTGCTGCTATATTCTTTGCTGGAACATGGTATGTTGTTTTGGCTCTTTCTTCTTATGAAATCTGGAAGAGTTTGTCCCAAGAGAGATCTTATAAACTGTTCTAAGAGCAAAACAAAATATTTAGCTTAGTCTATATTAGGCTTTTATGAGGCAAGCCAGGTTTTGGCTGCTCTGTTTAGTATAACTAAAAGCTGTTAAAATGAAATGTTCACAGATGTGAAGAACAGCAGCATTACGATTTAGTTTAGGCTAAAACAGGGCTTGTATTTTAAATTAGCACTACCTCTCTTACAATTAACATAATATGCCAGAACATAGTCCAGTATTTATATGGTAAGTAAAGAAACTCCAATGTGATTTGAATTAGGGAAATTACAGGTGGGAATCTGGTGTTTTAGATATCAGCCTCCTACCAAACTCACTAAAGAGAAGGAAAAGTAGATGTAGACTGTGTTAGATGTTCTCCTGCTGTTAGCAATTACAATGCTTTCAAGTATAAAACAAAGGAAAGGTATAAAAAAGGTTATGTGTAAACACATGGGATGAGAGGTGAACTAGGTAGCATGACAGGAAATGAAAAACCTTTCCTGGGTTGCATTGGATATGCAAAAATTGGACAGATCTAGAAAACAATAGCTTTTCTAGAATCCAACTCTGTTCAAAGTGAAAACCCACTTTACCATAAGGTTACGGTTCAAAATTCTTCTCATTTTTTCTCTTGTATAAAACCTGGTACATTATTGCAAGTCTTAGTGGTGTGCTGGCTTTCTTGCAACTAAAAGACTTCAAGTATTTTGATGAGGTTTTCAATGTGTCAGTTCAGAATAGATGAAAATGACAAAGCACTTGAAATGCGTGAAATGCAAACATTTTCCGGCTGCAGATAAAATCCTCAAACAAGATAGTATGGGTCTTGCAGATTTTAGTAAGCTCTTGCACAACACCAGAAAACAATACTTGGACCTAAATATATAGATTAGTATAAAATAAGGGAATTATTAACTTATTAAATCTGCGGCAATAAAAAGCTTATGTAAAAATATTTTTACGTTTATGAAATAATACAGTTCAGAATGGGATATCTTTTTGTCTATGCTACAATTACAAATATCAAAATATTTTCTATTATTTTCTGCATCATCTTTTTGAGGGTACAATTGCATTTTTATCTATATATAAAAGATATCCCATCGCTTGTCAGGAATGGCTTTCTATTATAAGCAGAGAGATAACTTTGGCCAAAAGACAGCCACATAAACAACAGCAGTAAGAAGCACCCGTAGGAATTTCCCACTATGCAAGGAAAAATTATTAACCTAGTGTATACTGCCTAGTTGAGTCTATTCATTTAGAATTACTTCAAAATGACTTTTTTTCTACAATTAAATACTAAAGCCAAGACGTTTCACGATTACACATCAACTAATATAAATATCCATTCTACTTCTCAACTGAGCATTACATATTAAATGTTGGACGGTATTGTGCATTTCATTAACTTCTCGCTTCCCATGTCGACGTGGCAAAACTAAGGCATACTCAATCTAGGCATATGAACTTGCTAGCCTTTGGTACCACAAGAGTCAATGTTGTTGAAACATCACCTTTAGAATTAGAGCGCTTCCAAATTGGTAAGAATTTGAATTCCTCATTCTTGAATTAAAATAATAATAATTAGTAAGTTGAAAATTATTCAAAATCACAATACTTTCAAAAGAATGTAGAAGAGATTCCTTCCAAGGTTAGGCCGTTCTGATGTTGTGACATTACAAACCCCCAAATCCCAGGCCATTATGATCCACCATCTATAGGAAAACAGAATCTTTAACTGTGACCGAATAACATACTCTATTAGAACTGAAATACTAGAACCACTTTTAATAGCTGGAATGCTCAAATAAATTCTGCTGAGAAACTGAAAACCATTTTGCAATTGTGGAATTCTATTAGATTCAGATAGTTTCCCTCAAAGTCATCTTCAATCTATTAAGGGAAGTAAACAATTACCCTGAATTGTAGTTCAATTGTATTTCAAAACAAATATTTTTGAAACAGACCCTACCAATTTTGTCCTGTTCGATATTTGTAATATCTACTGAGTCTTCTAATAAATAAAAAATCAGAAATTCATTCAGCACTATAATTTCCAAGGACTTGAACAAAGCTGCTCAACAAAAACACTGCCCCCCCTTTTTTTTTCTACTCAGAGAGTTCTAGGCTGGCTGGGCCATGCGTAAATATGATGCGAAAGAATGGGACATCAGCTGACAACTTGCTTAGGGAAAGTGACCGACATACAACATTGATCTGTTTAGCTGCCTATATACAAGTCCTATAAGCTTGCAAGTCTTTTGCCCAAAACTACTGCCCCAGAAAAGAGGCCATGGGATCATCTGGTCGCTGGCGCTTCATTTGGTAAGCTTCCATTTCCTCCTCTGTTGGTTCTCGGTTTTCATACATGCTATTATATGGTCTCTTTCTCTCATCCAATTGCATGATTTCTTTCACATGAAGGAGACGGGCTTCTTCTGCATTCAGTGCCTGAAAATGCAAATTTAGCGCTGTGTTAGTTGCCCTGGAATTACAACTATCTAGTAAGCAGATGGTAACACTCAATATGGTACAAAGAGGGAAGCTGTATTAAAAGATACCCAGGAAAAATAACGAGAAAGCAGGAAAAAGCTGCAATCCATAACAGATCACATAGGTCACGTGGAAGTCAGATTTGATCCAAAGGATTCCAGCAAATGGCCAATATAAAATCTTTAAGAGTTATATATCAGATCAGAATAAAAAAATCATCCCACTATGAACACAGAAGTGAAACATTATATATTTGTCTTAAGCTAATAGCGTATAAATGATATTATGCTGCAAATTTATCCAAATTTCAGACTACTAATAATTAATGCTAAATATAAAAGCTTCATCATCCAGACAGACCCAAAGATCCGTCTTCCTAATCTATTCCCTTCTTGGGTTTTGTACCCACACAGGGGAAGATGTGGAAGGAGGGTCCGCCTGTCAAACCAAGCTCGCCAGCTGGAGTCTTACTGGGTGTGGTGGTTGTAACGGCTCAAAGATGCAGTTGCCCAGCGCGAGAACATAGTAACAGCTGTGGTCCATTCACACACACCTGGAAGTCGGGTGGGGCTAAGGGTGGTACGTGTTTACCAATAAAAAGCGCTGTGAGGCGGTTGCTCACAGCGCTGACTTTGAACATATCCAGCTACATCTTTACGCTGAAGTGGATGACAGTAAAAGACTTCGTGTTCACTTGCTGTGTCTGAGTCATTATTCCGGCTGTTCTCACACCTGGCGTGACACTGACTCTTTCAGTAATCAACAGGAAAGTGCTCTCACATAGTTGTGAGAATACAGTTTCCTATTCCATAGACTGAGAATATAATCTCACAGTGGTACCAGGAATCTATGATTCTCTTTTAAATCCAAGAAAAACCAGAATTTAATTTATTATGCCAATGTGTTCTGACTGGAAAAGGGCATTTGTCTCCCTTAAATTCAATATGGTTTTTTGAAAATAAATGTGGATTTATGAAGATCTCTTGCTGGAAAGATATCTAATGGGAAAGAAGTTCTAGCATGGGAATTGAGGGAAATAAGCCTCTATTCTCATGTTGGAATTTGGTATGCCAGATAGTCTGTGCACTTCAAGAGAATTTGAGGATAATACAGTTGACAGTAGTTTTATGCATACCTTTTTCAATTTTTCTTGTTTCTTTCTGTCTTCTCCTTCACTATCAGAACTTGTACTCTTCTTATGCTTTTTCTTCTTCTTTTTCTTTTTCTTTTCTTCTTTTTGTTTTTGTTGGTATATCTGTGGCAATGGGAAAGAGGATGATATAAATGCAGGCCGACATGAATGTGGGTATTCTAAGCTATAGGCAATAGGTACTTAAGGGAGTGACACATGATGTCCCAGAAATTTCCTCTTAGGGGCAAATGCATATCTCTATACCACTTCCCTGGCAGAGTCCTGTCCTACCTGAAAGTTTCAAACAACTGCAACAGATGCATAACTGCTATTGTACAATAGTTGCATTATTACAACACTTGCCTAGAAAGTGTTGTAATACTTGTCATGTTTTCAGGAGTTCATGTAAGGCAGAAACAAGTAAACAGAAGGCCATCTACACTTGCAACCTACTTTTCTTTTGCCTTAAAATCATGCCACTGAATCATTAAGTATTGTACCTCATAGTTTTTGATGAATGTGTCTTTTTTTTATGTACACTGAGAGCGTATGAACCAAGGCAAATTCCTTGTGTGTCCAATCACACTTGGCCAATAAAAAATTCTATTCTATTCTATTCTACTCTAATTCCATTCCATTCCAATGGCAGAATGTCTATTTTTTGTTAAACATTTTGTAAATCAAGCAGTAAAATGTGCGGCACCCTCTCAAGTCTTATATATTTTACTTAATCATCTGCCCTCTAAAACAGGAAAAAAATATTGGAGCTGCCACATCATATGACATAATTATACCACTGCTATACCGTCGGGGCCTTTCTGGCTACTGGAAAAAAACATAAATACACTCTGTATAGCAAAATAGGTTCTGACTGGCAATAGACTTGTTAGAAAGCCATCCATTAGAAAGAAAACAAAACAATAAAGAGGCCCACCTCCATTAGAGTTTTGGGTTTGGTTAACTGCTCTTCCTCTTGCACCTCATTTGGCAATTCTTCACTGGCATTCTGTGTGTAGGAAAAAGAATGAGAAAAATACAATTTCACAAAGAGAGTTAAGTATTAGGTTTGTTTTAAAAGTGTTAATTCATAGTTCCAGTAAATAAACTATATCTTACGGCAATTTCCTTTCCAGCTTCTCCTGTACAATATGAAAACTTGACAAACGAGTAGCAGCATTTATAGCCCCATCTTCCTTCTTTCCAGTAAGAACCCCAAATACACTGCAAGGAAAACAAAGGTATTAACTGCTTATAATAATGGCTTGCAATTTCATGTAATACATTTCATAAAGGTTTTTTTTGATTTCCAAAGAGATTGTGATAAAATTTAAGAAATACTCTATTCCTGAAGAATGTATTATTTAAATTTCTATACAGGTTTGGTACAACATTCTAGAGCAGAAAAATGAGCAGACGCAATGAAAAATGCACTAATCAGTTGAATTGCATGTAATGTGATAATTCCTTTGTATCAAGAACCAAATCCCTATTCTATTACAGTGGTTTATTTGAAAGACTAGCATACCTGGCCACGCGTTGCTGTGGCTCAGTCTGGTTAAATGGAAAAGAAAGTAAAGAGAAAGCGCATGTTTCCAATAACCCTAAAACTCTAAAAACCCTAAACCCTAATCCTAACCATTAATTGTTGTAATTTTGTTTTTACCTGTCACAGTTGTGACATCTATATAATAGTAGGTGTATAAAAACACGTGTGTATTCAAATGCAACGTTGTGTCAAAATTTCAAAGCAATTGTTGAAGAACTTTCAGAGATTTAAAATATTGAACAAATGAACAGTTACATTTTTATTTATATAGAAGATTAGCATCTGTTTAACTCTACTAATGAAACCAATAGAATCTAAAAAGCATGGGATAGATTTCACTTGCAATATTTTTCACATTTTATTGATGAACTATCTCTTTGCATTTAACCTTAACCAGTAAATATTAAATACTTTCCTCATAGAATATTTTGAAATAAATAAGGAAAACAAACTGGTGGCTCAGTGAAAGGTCAAGCCTCTGTCATAAGAAACAAGCTTCCTCTAGAGCAGGGCTCTCCAGCCTTGGCAACTTTAAGACTTGTGGACTTCAACTCCCAGAGCTTTGCTGGCTGAGGAACTCTGGGAGTTGAAGTGGAAACTAATCAAGGAGAGAAGTAACTTAGAACTAAGGAGAAATTTCCTGACAGTTAGAACAATTGATCAGTGGA
>JANHFP010006775.1:9757-23464 GCA_032468135.1 Calamaria suluensis
CATAATACTGCAGATTATAGTATTGTGTCATGCCTGCCACGCCACATAACCACAGAAATGCTCCTATATATATATAGTGTGTGTACAACAAAACACGGAACAGTGTTACTTCCCCACATGTTGTATGTATGCACTACCAATTCATCGCCTTGCATTTTCATTCTTTCGAACTACTTGGTTGACAATTGAACAAAAGATGAACATAACTATCCCAAAAAAATTTCTTCAACTTGTTTAGAAACTTTCGTATCTCTTTCCTCCACTCCAGCCACAACTAATGTTGAAGATATTAGAGAAAATGCACATTACAAAAATGCTGACATGCTATTCTTTCACTTTCAAAGATTTCAGGAGTCTTTTAAATGCAACGGAAAAGTGCTATCTTTGAATCCAGGAGCATTTTCTTCAAAGGAACCACTCAGGTTTCTCCAAACAAGCAGATAAATGCACAACATAAATTTACTATAAATTTAGAATATCTGAAAACAAGTGAAAATTTCAATAGGCTAAATTTTCTTCTTAAGGAAGGCTCAAATCTATAGAATAAAGTAAGGTGAGACAAAGCTGTTTCCCAAGAAGTGGTTTCAGAGCCAGTATCTGCGGTGGCATAGCCTTAGATATATCCAAAAGGAGATACAGCCTTATTTGAATTGAGAAAGAGATTAAAGGTGAGAACCAGATTATAGCCTTTAAAAATTGGGTTAAATAACCTCTGAGTTTGGAAATGTTCTAATAGATGTACATCTGCACGCTATTAGCATCCATCCAAAATTAGTATCCACCAGAAATGCTGACATGCTATTCTTTTACATTCAAAGATTTCGATAGACTTTTAAATGCAACAGAGAAACATTTATTGTTGTGGCTAATTTTATAAATGGTATAATGTTTATTCTTTACTGTAGCTGAATAGCTACATTTAAAATCTCCATATTGTGAGGCCAGGAAGTTTTCAGAAAACATCCAGTCCCAAAGTTTATAGCAGAAAAGGTGGTGTCTAAGGTATTTGGATTAAATCGAATGAAATCAAATCAAATTGAACAGAACAGAACAGAATAGAATTCTTTATTGGCCAAGTGTGATTGTACACAAAGGGAATTTGTATTGGTGCATACAGTCTTGGTATACATAAAATAAAAGATATGTTCATTAAGAATCATAAGGTACAACACTTAATGATAGTCATAGGGTACAAATAAGTAATCAAATCATATTTGGAAACAGTCAATATAAATCTTAAGAATACCAGCAACAAAGTTACAGTCGTAAGTGGGAAGAGATAATTTGCATAATTATTTCGATTTTATGTTGAACAGGAGTGAAGTAGAGTTGGCCTCTAGAGTATTTATAGTTCATCCAGGGATGAAATTTTTAGTCTTTTCTGGTCATCAGGAGGGCAGCTTCTGTTTTTTTTGGGAATTTCTCTGTTTGTTCTTAGTTATCAGGCCTTCAGGGCAGATGTTGCTAGGAAACAGACACTGCAAGGACTACTGGACCTTTATTGTTATAGGGTGTAATAATATACTTTTTCAAGACTGGTAGAGATTTTCTCTTTTCCCTCTATACTAAAAAAAAAAGAATCAAGACAGTACAATTTTGAAATTTTCCGTACCTCTTTTTTGTTATCTGGGCTAATACACTGCAATGGCAATTGAATTCCTTCTTCAAGAAAAAATTTCTACTTTTCTGCATTTGTATTTTGAGATCTAAAGAAATGAAGACAAGTTAGGAAAGCTTCAAACTGCTTTTCAGTGTATAAGTAATGGAAATAGTGGGATGTAGCATTAATCTGCACTGTTTTGTTCACTCTGTTATTGTTATGCCAGCAATAATACCTTTCTCAACGGAGAAAAGAAGGAATAAATGTGGTAAAGCAGGAGCCACCAACATTGGCAACTTTAAGAATTCTGGGAGTTGAAGTCAACAAGTCTTAAAGTTGCCAACGTTCAACATCCCCAAGATTAAGGAAAATTAATAAATGTTTAATTACAATAATGGGCTTTTACTCAGAAAGCCTTTTACCTTCTACTTTCACCTTTTTCTCGTCCCTTTTTTCCTTAAAGAAAAGGACATTGACACATTGACATTAGTTAATAGAAGGATATTTGGATATATCTTTAGCATTAATTTAGGAACTAAAGTACATACACACACAAACACAAAGAAATATATTTATATGTGTATATATATATTTATATGTTGAATTGATTTTGCAGCCATATGAAAACTCAAAGTCACTAGATAAAACAATGCAGAAGAAGTTACATTTTTTCCAGACTTTTAATTTATATGCATGTGACCAATAAGATGAAGATTAATAAAATTAAGCAGGTTGAAATTTAAAAAGATACAACTACTTTTTTTCCTCACATTCTTTGTCACTAGAATCCTCTGATGATACTGAATGGTGGAAAGCTAGCCAAGTACATATGCAGCCAGCATATAGTGAAATTATACAGTTTACTGATACATACCTAGTGAGGGCTGCCAAGTTAATAGGTTTCAAATGGCAATTAGGCAATTTCATGAAGGATAAATCTATTAGTAAGGTTGAACTAAATTGAAAAGGATAAATTTGTAGCCATTCCTACCCTCTTCAAATTAACTGCCTTATTTTGGCTTCATTTAGGATAAAACCCCACCCTTACTGCCTGCTTTTTTGGGGGGAAACACACAACAGTATTTTGTATTTTATTCCTTGCTTCCTTCAAAGCCCTGTCCAATGAATGTTTTTTTTAAAAAAATATGGGTAATGCAAGATAGCTTAAATGTCATCAAAATTATTTTTTCATGTATCAATCACTTGTAGTTACCATTCTTATTGAGTAATTGGTGAGTAGGAAAAAGTTCATTACCATGAGATGGGAAGTTTAGTTTCTCACTTGTTTTTTAATATTTATCTGGCTAGGGACCTACAGTGTTACATACTTTTAATATAAATAAAGATACATTGTGTTCTACATCTTTACATTCATACTCAAAATATATCTTTGGAAAGAGAAGTTTTATATACTTTCTGTTTCAGGCCCACCAACCTCTTAAGGTGGTGGAAAACATTGTTATAGGTGAAATGTATCACATTTATGACATCCTAAATTAAAATTCTACCATCAAGATTCTGACAGCATAGGATCTCAGTTTAAATATGAAAAATGAAAATAATCAAATAATAGATGGACTCAAAGAACAAAGTACGTCAAACCTCTGAAACAATTAACTAACTACAATTAAAATAACTTTTATAATTGTAAAAGTACAGGTAAAATTATTACTCCACCAACCAATAAAAGGAATAGTGCATATGTTGTACGGGGGAAAATCATATTTCAAATAAGAGATTTGAGATTACCATAAGGTTTATTAGCCAAACACAGGAAAAACTATCTAACATTAAACTGCACCACCTAGAGAATGACATACCTGCTTCAGTAATATATCAAATCCATCACTGCATGGGTTAAGTGCACATTCTCCCTGGCTATACTGTGAAATGTGCCTGCGTTTTGCAGCTAGGGGTTGCTAATTTTTGTATGCATAACCTCAAATAAACAAATGAGGCTATAAATAATAACTTTTCACCTGACTGATCCAGTTTTTCGTTTGAGTGACTCAGTATAACCAATTGCTGAACAATTTGATTTAAATGGTCAATGGTGATCAGACTTTCTTGATTCATTGTTCTATTCTTCTGCTAGTGATAAAGATGCTGAACAAAATCCAGAAAGGTGAGGGAAGGAAAAAGAAGAAAAGAAGCAGGAAGGCAATACTGTGTATTGATCATAAAACCGTCTTGTGTGTATTGATAATTATAGTGTCCAATAGCTGAGCAAAATAGATTAGCTATTTGAGCACACATTTCTATGTTATTTACATCAGGGGTGGCTTCTCCTTACCTTTACTACTGGTCCTATAGTTGGACGATTTTCATGTGTGCTTTGTGCGCATGTGTGCCATGTGTATGCTCTGCACATGTGCAGTAGAACATGCATGATGTGTGCATGCTGTATATACGCTCTGAGCATGCTCAGAATAATTTTGAGTGGTCAGCCACAACAATCAGCCGCTTCAGCTGGTGAAAAAAGGTAAAATAAAGCTTCAAAATTTTCCGGAGCAAGTGGGAGGACTCCTGGCCACACAGAACCATTTTAATGATGTCACCTACCACACAGAACCATTTTAATGATGTCACCTACCTACCATCACTGCTACCAGATGGCGCAAACCAGTATGAACCAGGAGCAACCCACCACTGATTTACATCCCTTGAACCTGGTAAGATTCCATAAAATCTACTGTGTGTACTTACACAAAGTATAGCTTGATTTATTTTTTTACAGAAATAATTTATAGGGAGTAGAGAGTTAAAAAATCTGTTCCACCAGTTGCCTTACTAAATAATTATACATAAAGTCACTACCAAGGATTTATCCTGGATTCAATTTACCAATGCCATCAGAAAAAGTAGTAAGGAAAGGATTTTTTTCCCTCCAATATTTTTTTAAAAATGTACTTCTTACATTAAAACCATTGTTTTAGCAGTTTCTAAGTATGTGACTCAAAGCATACTGGGTTGTTTGAGTGTGTCTAGTTGAATTGGCTTACATATTTATTTTTTTAAATAATAAATTAAGATTGATACTGTCCAAATATCTGGGTGACATTTTAATAATGATCAAATACTAAATATATTTTCTAAGATTCATGAATTCCAATACATCAGGAGAGCACTATTCCTGGACTTATATTACTTTTTTTTTCAAGCTCTTCAAGTAAAACAGAAAATGATTCAATGGATATAATCAAATATAATCAAATCATATTAGGAAACAGTCAATATAGATCATAAGGATACAAGCAACAAAGTTAGTCATACAGTCATAAGTGAGAGGAGGTGGGTGATGGAAACAATGAGAAGATTAATAGTAATGCAGACTTAGTAAATAGTTTGACAATGTTGAGGGAATTATTTGTTTAGTAGAGTGATGGTGTTCGGGGAAAAAACTGTTCTTCTGTCAAGTTGCTCTAGTGTGCAGTGCTCTATAGCTTTGTTCTGAGGGTAGGAATTGAAACAGTTTAGGAATAGATCCAGATATTACTTGAACGGAGAGTAAATATTTTGCTGCAGGACAAATCCTTACAAAATCAGAGAAGAATATAAGCAGGTATCAAGAAAAACTAATCTTTTCTTGGCCTTTCCAGGAAACATACTATATCCTGTGTAGCACAGCTGTAAGTCCAACTAAACACCCATAACAGTAAGAACATCAAAGGATGTCATGATAACATAGAAAAAGTCATTCTTGAAAAATCAAGGATATAGAGATGCGGTCATGGCAAAAAAAAGAAGAGATACTCTTATAAATCAAATACATACTTTAGTCATGGGCATAGTCCTAAAGATGCTTTCCTACTCCAGACAATTTAACACCCTGCCAGGCCTGTCCCAGCTTGGCCATTTAAGGAAAGAAAGACCTCCCCAATTCCATTTGTAGTGAAACATGTACTTTTATTAAAGCCAAGTGATTACAGCATATGCAAAGCCAGCTCTGAATATGCCCATATAAACTCAGTACTTTCCGTTTCTCCTGGGCCTTCCCTCCTTGGAGCCTTTGTGGATGCGTAATGGTATTCTATCTAGGTATTTTGGTAACCATCCTACAGTTTGGCAAATGTTTGGTGGATGATTGCACTCCATTCTCATGTTTGTGACCTTGGATCTGGGGTGGCACCTATGGTTCCTGTCATCCCCCTTCCCTATATCCCTTTCCTCTTCCTTCCCCACTTTTATGGCAGGATGCCATCGAAGTAAAGCAGGGCTGTAGTGATGCGAGGGCAGATCTGACACACCCTTAACATTGAATTGGTTCCAAGCGTCTCTCTCCTAAAATCATCAGAGAAATCAAATAATTACTGATTCTCATTGGGAAATGAACTGAAATGTACCCAGTGAGAAATGTACTGAAACAAGAGGATATAATATGTCCAAGAGTTGTTCCTACCTGATGTAACACTGATCAGTGCTAAAAAGTTGTAATTATCACTATACTGAAATGATTATCCTTCCACACCCAGAACTGATTATCATTTTATTAGCATAGTGGTTAATTGGATTGGCCTGTTAATCTGCATAGTGCTTTTACAGTCTTTGCCTCAAACTCCCTATCAGTGAGTGTGTTATTAATTGATATTTATAAAAATGAATTAGTGGCATTAAAACGTGATTTCCTAATTGGGAGTTACAACCAAATTAGGCTTTGTAGAAATTTGAAGTATGTATATTTATGAATGCCTACACTTGGAAAATGTGATATTTTACTCAAAATAGTAGTCTTACATTTAAACAAAATTCTTAATCCTTTTTTTAAGGAAGCTTTAAGAAAAATTTATTGGATATAAATTTATAAATATATTGGATATATTTATTAGATATATCTTATTTTCTACTGTTCAGCGAGAATGGAGAGAAAGCAGTATCTTATAGGAATATTCAGAATCACCACTGAGATTTCTGTTCTGAGTATCTCAAAGAACATGAGTTCTTTTGTCATTTTATTGACTGAAAATAGTCCTTCCAATTAATTTTTGTTTTTGTTTTTTCATGCTGCTTGCTTGCAGCTTTTGGAAATAATTTGTTAAAATTATTTAGGAGCAGACCCAACACGTGCTTCCCATAGCTCAGTCATCAGTTGCCCTTTGTATTATTCCTATTTTTTTTTTATCCTGTACACTCTTCCGGTTAACATGCTTGACAGATTAATGGTAATAGAAGTTAAGGTTCATTTACATGTTGTAGCATGGATAACTCTTAAATTTTACCACTTAGTAGTTGTGAACAAATGGTAAGCCATCAGCATAATTAAATTGGCTAGTTGTGGATTGCAAAAAATGAGCACTTATATCACTAAAAAGACAAGGAAAGGACACATAATAAAATATGCTTAATTATTCAAATAGAAACACAATTCCTTGTATTTTGACTACATGATATTTAACTCTGTCTGCTCCTTAAATGCTTAAATATAAATCAGAAGCTTTTCTAGATTCTTATTTCTCTTGTAATGCACCTTTCTTTACTCCAAACCAGCTTTAGTTCATTGGGTGCTTTTCTGCTTTGCTTTATCAAACCTTGTGTTATTAAAAGTAGCAGCATATCTAGGGATGTTTAAGAATCTGCACGGCATAACCCATTTACATTCACATTTAGGAATATTTTGGCTCTGTGAAATGTTAGTTTTTAAATACAGAATATGTATGCATATTAAAATTTGCAACATGCAGTGGAGGAGAGTGGAAGCCTAGAGGTGGAACTCTCACCTCACAATCAGGAGGCTATGAGTTTGATCCTAAGTAGAGGCAGATATTTATCTCTCTGCGCACACTGGGAATATATATTCTGGGGAAAAAAACCTCTGCATTGGGGACAAGAAGGGGATCTGGCCATTAAAACACACTGCTAGCTCCATTCAGTTGTCTAGACTCATCCTGCAAGGGATTAGGGATCATTAAATGAAGATGATAATTAAAATTTGCAATGTGACAATACAGCAAAACTATGACTGAAAAGCAAGAAAGAAAATATACGGACAAACCACAGAAAATCATTTCCTTTAAAGATGTATGGATTTTGCAACTCAAAGATGGACATTCAATAGCTGGTCACAAATGGTGGAAAGCCTGTCTTTTTAACAATCTCTCTAAGTCCTTCCTTGCCCTCTGGCACTTTGACACAGCAGTATTACCTGATCATGTGTATGCTCAACTACGCAGGACCAGGCTTCCATACTTGGGTGACAGCTTGTCAAGACGAATAGTTGGTATTTGTTGTGGATGTTTCAGAAAGATTTCAGGTGACAACAGCAGAACCAGCTCAACAAGACAGCACCCAAGAAGATGAGCAGAGAAAGATGATGCTGGAGGACTTTATCAATTTTAATTCAAAATGAAGCAAAATAAATCCAACAGACAGGATGAAGTGCAATTTTGTGTGAGGTTATTTGTTGGTGGGTAACTTGAAATCTTCTGCTTGCTATCAAGGTACCTGACACCAATCTTGATACTGACATTCGTCATTCATTTAAGTTTATAACTTCCACTTACTGTCTACAAGACTTTATTCCATCTTTAGAACTAAGTTCTTATTTAAACATCTTAAAGATCCAGGCTGTGAGGTTCCCACTGGACCATCATGCTGCATGACAAGTAAGGCATTAAAAACAAACAAACAAGCAAACGAACAAATTACACTATTTCAAGTTTCCCACAGTGACAGAGGCCAGTCAGGCCTGGCAAACCTTTCTTCCTTGTCTGTTATCTTGAAATCAATTGCACAGCCTGATGCACAGAGAAATGGCTGCAGCCTGACTCGATCCATTTTGGTCACTCAAGAAGTTTTTTTTAAAAAATATATACAGCAGAAGGGAGGTTATGTATTGATCTGGGAGGATTAGAGTGGTGACCTGTACCACCTACCAATTTTTTACATGAAATTGTTACCTGGGGGACATTAAAAGAAAAAGGGAAACTTTTTACACCAAAGGCTAGCCTTGTATTTCAGGAAGAACTAAAGAGCTTGATGCAAGCTAATGGAAGCACATTCATTTGATGGGTTAAAGATAACTTTAATGCCTGACTACTACCTGATAAGCATTGTAATATTTCAGCCTATTCACCAGCAAAATTATAGGCACACATAATTTTTTTCAAGCCCATTTGCTATTACTGATTAGGCACCACTGATAGTTTCAAATTATATACATGCTCATATAGATAGACAAGTAGATAGGGAGGAAGATATTCAGACTGACTAGGCTGAAATCTTACACATAGATAATCAGGAATAAATCCCACTTCCGCTTGGAAGAAACATCTTTCTGTCTAGTTCCAAACTGTCATACAGAAAAGTACCGGAAAGCCTGATTGATAGATGTAGAGATAATATAATGGAAATAAGAAAGTGTCAAACAATTCATCTTGAATGATTGCATACTGTGAACTATTGCTGTCTTTGCTACCCTTTACCAAAGGTCCAAAGGTAAATATGTATCAAAAACAAAATAAATGTAGTTGTTGTTGTTTTAAATTACTGAAAACATTACCTCATAAAAATGTCATCAAGATAAGCCTGTCAGACGTCCAAAAAGCAGAGCATTATGGATCTCTCATTTGACAGGAACAAGTTTGCAACAATCTGCAAGGCCTTTGGGAGAGAATAAATATGAAATGAGAGAAATAGAAATGACAAATGGAATTGTTTGATATAAGACAATAGGCGAACCCTTCTGTTTATTGTTAGGTGTACTGATAAGAGAGGTGGGGAAATCCTGCCATCTCTTTCCAGAATCCCCTTGATTTCTTTGTCTTAGTTCCTAATAATTATATTTACACCATTTTTAATAAGGAAAAAAAACCACAGTTGTTTCTTTAGAGACCAAGAAAGGCAAACAAATGATGATTTAATACCTGTATGATGCATGGAATAGTGTGATATATGCATAGGCAAGTCTATATAATTATTTTACAGCCATATTCCAAGCTGGGGTCACTGCTTGCTTCCTAATATCATTTATTTATAATTTAACTTTATTTTTATTTACAATCAGAATAAAATTATCTAAAATGACACAAATAAAACAAAATGATAGAGTCCAACAATATTACAACCCAAGGTTTTAACACAAAGTCAGAATTTCACTGTTTCTGTTTTTTGTATCAGTTTTAAAATGCTGTGTATTTTAAACCAGAGGTGTATTTCAGCAGGTCCTGACCAGTTCTGGAGAACTGGTAGCAGAAATTTTGAGTAGTTCACAGAACCAGTAAATACCATCTCTGACTGTCCCTGTCCCTATCTATTCTATGTCTCCTGAGCCCCAGCTGATTGGGAGGAAATGGGGATTTTGCAGTAACCTTTCTCTGGATTGGGGAGGAAATTGATATTTTACAGTTTCCTTCCCTTGGAGCGGGGTGGGGAAAGGAGATTTTACAGTATCCTTCTCCTGCCATGCCCACTAAGCCACACCCACTAAGCCATACCCACCATATCATGCCACACCCACATAACTGGTAGTAAAAGTTTTTGAAACCCACCACTGATCCAAACAGATGTCAATACTAAAACTACTTATATCATTACAGTCTCTCTGTCCCTCTGTCTCTGTCTCCCTCTCCCTCTTCCCCTCTCTCTCTCCAACAAAATATATGTGGCCTTTGGTTTAAATCTTAAAAATCTTGGGTTTATAATATAAAATGAAAAAGAGCCTCTGATTAGTAAAAATTAGCCAAACAAAAGAGCTTTTTACAAAGCTGTAAAGATCCTACATTTAAAAAAAAACACTTTTTTTTTGCATTTTTTCCTTTCAATCCTGTCTTCTTATCATGCCTAAGAGTAGGATCCATGTACCCTTCTATTCATTTCACACATCTAAAGCTTTTAACAATTGGTAGATAATTTTCAATTGCAAAGTCAAGGATGACAATCTAGTGTTTTATGAATCTTAACCTAGACCTGCTGGTATGTTGTTCAGCACCTTAAATCTTCAAGCATCGATTGGTACAATATAACTTGTTTATTATAAAATATATTATCAGTTCTTCAAGCTGGCATAAACAGCTGACAAGGGTTTTAGGATGATTTTAAGAAACAGTTACAGTGTTCTTTGTTCCATATTTATTTGAAACTGATTGTAATAGAATGAATTATAAATAGTTAACAGGATTAGCAGATGAAGAACTAATGTAGGTTGTACTATGGATCATATTATGATATAATAAGGCTACAATCCTAGCCAGACTAAAGTTCCCTGAAATCAGTGGAAAAACTAAGTAAAATTACATAGATTCCTCTGCATATTAAAATGGTAGAATTAGAGGTGAAAAGGCTAATGTATCATGCATGAATTCAAATTAGCCATCCTCAGTTGACAGCTGTCTACTGTTGTACTGAACACCTGACTGAAAACAACCAATAAAGGAGACCTCAACCTCTTCCTGTGTAATGGGTTCAACTACAGAACTGTTGCTAAAGGCAATATGCTGAATTTATTCTTTCAAACAGAAAACTGCATTTCTTCATTTGAATTACTGTTCTGAGGTGATTAATTAAGATTTAAGAATAGTTAATCAAACCTGAAGAAGAATGAAATATTCATTATATACTTAGTGAGCTATAGTGGTGCAGTGGTTAGAATGCAGTAAAAGGTAAAGATTTCCCTCACAAATATGTGCTAGTCATTTCCGACTCTAGGGGGCAGTGCTCATCTCCGTTTCAAAGCCGAAGAGCAAGCAGTTTCCAAAGACGTCTCCGTGGTCATGTGGCCGGCATGACTAAATGCCAAAGGCACATGGAACGCTGTTCCCTTCCCACCAAAGGTTTTTTCTACTTGCATTTTTTACGTGCTTTCGAAGCTGCTAGGTTGGCAGAAGGTGGGACAAGTAATGGGAGCTCACCCTGTTACCTGGCACTAGGGATTCAAATCGCTGAACTGCTGACCTTCCAATCAACTGAACTGCTGACCTTCCAATCAACAAGCTCAACTGTCTTACCTGCTGAGCCCCTTAGCCAAGATGAGTGAATGTTAAAAATGAAGACAAAACTAGGTATGAAGGAGTAACTGGGAAGCAATCCTATGCCATTGTGCATCAAATCTGGCTCTCTGATTAATTTTATTCTTCATTTATATTCATTGGTTTTAAATACTATGAGCATTTTTACAGAGCATGGACTTTTTTTGATTCTGTAGAAGTCAAGCTGCAAATTGTACATTGTAATGGAAAAAGCAATAAAACAATTATGAAAAACAGCTGTACAAATCTCAAGAATGAAATAAATCATTTTCTTTGATGTATAGCGTAACATGCATAATATTCCTATTTTGAACTAAGCTATGATTTGTTTAATCATGGTTTCTATTGTCCATTCTAAATGTATTTTAAAATTTTGAATTAATTACCTCCCCGTGATAAACTATAGCAACACTCCTTCATCCACCTCCTATTTGTTAACTGTAGAGAAAGTACTTGGTTTATGATCACAATTGGGATCAGAACTTCTGTCACTAAGTGAGGCAGTTAAGTGAACCACAACTTATTTTCAGTGTTGTTAAATGAATCTCCATGGTTGTTAAGCAAATCTGGTTTGCCCCATTGACTGGGCTTGTTGGAGGGAGACCACAGAAGGTAATAAATGGAAGCCTAAGATGCTGAAATCATCATAAATCCATGCCAGTTCTACATTCAGTTCTGAATTTAGATCACATGACTTTGGGAATGCTGTGGCAGTCATAAGTACGAGGACCACTCATAAGTGCTGTCAAATAGTTATCAAAAGAATGTGAGTTGAGGACCTATGTGCTCCTTTTTTGACTCCATTGATTTTTTCTGGAAATTCAAGGAACTTTGTTAGAATGATGGCAATGCATTTTTTGGATATGATATGTTTCTTGATTGATACAAATCACTCAATTTGGATGTTTCTCCAAATCTTCAGAAGAAATTCAATTTGGGAAACTGAAAATGCTGCATATAATATATTATCAGGGGAAAATAGGTCGCAAATTCCAATCTTTCAAAATGTTTGTTATATCATCTTGAAAATACCAAACAAAATATTCAAAAATTTCCACAGATGTGTTTGTATATTTTAATGTCATTGGAGCATAAGGCAGTAGGCTTTCATGTTTTAGCAGCGTTGATTTTCTCTGATACCTAAATCTTTTTGAATGGACATGAAACTTACTGAGAATTTGAAAGTCATTTCTCCTTCAAGGATAATGTTAATTCCCCCCCATGTATTGCAATCAAAGCTGGAATAAACTGAATTGCTAATAATATCCTCCTATATTTATACCTCTATAAAAACAGAAGTTCAAATTTTAAACCTTCATTGAAAATCTGCTAGCAATGTATTTTATTTTCACAAAGATTATATATTTAGATTGCTTATCTGAGGTGTCCAAACCTACTTTCCATCTGCACAAACGGCAGCCTGAATGGGAAAAACATCTGTTTTGAAATGTTAATATTAACTTCCTAACAGTATTTTCTGTACATCTTCCTTCTAATAATTACTTTCAAATGGCTGCTCAGCTTTTCAAGACTCATTTAAACAAAATTGCTTTTTTCATTCTCTTTTGCATCATAAACCTTTAAATGTTAGGATTATTATATTTTTATGTGTTTCAGTTCCTCATGCTACATTTTACCCAACATCATTTTTTTAAAAAAATATTACTTGTCCAGTGCTGCTCAATTTTGGGAAATTGTTTCTTAAGACTATAAAAGAACAAGCTTCTATTTTGCTATTATTACTGCATATTACTATGTAGCGTAAGTTACATGCAGACAATTTAGCTCTTATTGCTTGAAGCTTCAGAATGGAGTTTCCTATTGTCAGAGCTGCTGGACTGTAAAGAAAATATATAGGGTGGCTTTGAAGAACAGATGGAAGATTCATTATCAAGGCAATAATCAGATAAACAGGGTTTGAACTCAGACCAAGAAAGCAGGTTGTGAAAATGTTGCAGTCAGTTCCCCTCTCTCACCAATTTTCATGAGAATGAAAGAGAAAGAAAAACATATTCAGACTTGTAAGAGTCTGTTACTGCTGCTGTTGTAATGAAAATATTATAGCTGTTAGGTTCTCTCAATGAATCAGATGACACAGAAGAATGGATCCAACATCTTTTATTATGAACAAGTATAATTCAGATGTGA
>JANHFP010006777.1:58503-71907 GCA_032468135.1 Calamaria suluensis
GGAACACAAAAATCTCCTGGAAGAGGAAGAACAAGGAGCTATGGGGGGAGTGGAGGAAGCCGGAACCTCTTTGGAGAAGGGGGGAGGGGCAGCTCAATGGAACTTAAGATCCAAAGATAAGAAGTGAATAATATTTAAGATAATTTGAAATACATTAAAATATTATATACAGAAGTGAAAGCGTGAACATCTATGTCTAGCACAAAGGATTAGTATACAAGGTTAATTTGTAACAGAAATTTTTGCCTAAGAAAGAGGAACCTAATATATATATATATATATATATATATTGAATTTTGAAACTTTTTATCATCATTTTGTATAAGAGATATCTCACACTCGCTTTGTTGTAACACAATTGAATGATCCTATTTACCTTACCCTGAACAAAAATGTAAAACCAAATAAAACTTTTTTTCAAAAAAAAAAGAAGTAGAAGGAAAACATCAATGTTGTATCTCTCATTTAGGCTTGGATATCTGTCTCCAGTTTTATATGGGGATAAGATTGCAGCCTTATTCCATTTTTATTTTAAAATTGAGTAAGCACATTTAGCACATATGTGCTAGTCGTTTCCGGCTCTAGGGGTGGTGCTCATCTCCATTTCAAAGCCAAAGAGCCAGCGCTTTCCGAAGATGTCTCCATGGTCATATGGCTGGCATGACTAAATGCCAAAGGTGCACAGAACGCTATTACCTTCCCACCAAAAGTGGTCCCTATTTTTTCTACTTGCATTTTTACTTGCTTTTGAAAGTGCTAGGTTGGCAAAAGCTTGGACAAGTAATGGGAGCTCACCCCATTATGCGGCACTAGGGATTTGAACCACTGAACTGCCAACCTTCCGATTAACAAGCTCAGCCTTACCCGCTTACCCCATCCCTATTTTTATTTTACAGCACTTCAAAAACTCTTACTTATCTTAAGAACTGCTCTGATAGATATAAAACTTGGACAAAAATTTTCTAAGCAGACAAATAAACCCAAGGATACTTACTCAGTATCTGAGCAGTAATACTATCCAAAAAGCAATAGCAATACCACTTAGACTTATATGCCACTTCATAGTCCTTTACAGCAGTCTCTCAGTGGCATACATCAGTATATTGCCCTCAACAATCTGGGTCTTCATTTTTACTGACCTTGAAAGGATGGAAAGCTGAGTCAACCTTGTGCCCCATCAGGATCGAACTCCTGCATTCTAACCGCTGCACCACCATGGCTCTCATGTAATATTCCTCCATTTTCAAACTTGTATATTTATCATGTTGTCTGGTGTGTATGAAATCCATGTGTCTTATACTCTCCAATTCACTGAAATAGAATGTTTGTGTGTGTTTGTGTTTTCCTTCTCAGCCCAGGTGGTGAGATAGTAGATATCTGCCTCAATCTCGTGTCCTCTATCAGAGGTCTGGGAGTTTGCAGTTTTGGGGCATTATCTTAGCTGTTCCTAGTACTGGATTCTTTTAGATTTCAGGAATGATGCCAGAGCTCTCTATCCTAGTGCTGGACAGAGAGCTCTGACATCATTCCTGAAATCTGTCAAAGCCATTTTCCTATCTAAGGCATCAGGGTCCCAAGCACACCTGCCCACCACTCTACATATAAAGTCATATCACTCTTTGCTACTGCTACACATCAGTAAGTATTACTGCTTGGCAGTAGGATTTGGGATTATCACATAGGTATCTGTGTTTACATGTTTATATGTGTGTGTGTATAAGTTTTTAAATTTACAGTTTATTTTGCAGTTAACTTTTTTCTATAGTTGTTTCTGGGAGAAGAGAGTATTTATATTTTAAGTTGAATTAATTGTAAAGGAATAACAAATTGCTGTAGGTTACCTGTGCTTATCAAAGAGATGTCCTGTCATGAATTGCTTGCAGTAGCCACTGTAATTGTAAGCATTAAGAAGGCACTGTCATCCTGAAAGAACAGTCAAAGAGATAAATTTCATTTTTTTTGTCACACCCTCTATTTATAAGGAAGGGAATCTTCCATTATATGTCACTGCCATCAAGTGGATGAAAATTGTAACACTCATTCCACCTTGACACAATTATCCATGTCCTCCACAGCAACGTAGGCTGCTTAACTTAACCCAAATGCATATGACCCCCTCAAATAAAGGATATCTATGGAGGGCTATGGATCCACCAATCAATAAGCAGCCCAACAGTTGCATACCTGATGAGCGTTTTACAACACCCTTATTTGACAGTTCAAGTTGGGCAGCAAAAATAAAGGGCTGATTGAAACCTCAGTGAATCACACATAAATAGCTGAAGGTTTATAGCCCTCACACAGGTTTTTTTTTTTTCCAACGTCCTCACCACGTGTTTTTGGATTACTGAAAATAATCATCAACTGAATTTGTGGCTGTCCTATGTAAAATGACAAAGTCCCAGAAGTTTCCTCATCTTTTCTTTATTAAGGAATCTCATATGAAATGCCAATCAAATTTTCTAAAAAAACAAAGCAGCTAAAACATTATTTTACTTCTCTACACTCACAGATGAAAGTCAATTTCTTAGTCACCAGAAAACCCAGGGAATGGCAGTGTTATACTGCATGATCAATGGTCAGATTTCTTTCTAAATGCTGAATGCATGGAATAAGCAATCCGCTTCTATGCTACCTATCATGGCTACATGATTGCAGAATTGTCTTTGGACAGCACTGGCTCAGTGGCCTTGAAACGGAGATGAGCACCAGCCCATATAGTCAGCAATGACTAGCAGAGTGAAATCCACAAGGATTTCTCTCTCTGCCTATACCAATACATATATCTGTACATATGCATACATCAGTGGTGAAATCCATTTTTTTTTACTACTGGTTCTGGGGGTGTGGCTTGGTGGGCATGGTATGGCTTGGTGGGCGTGGCAGGGGAAGGATACCGCAAAATCCCCATTCCCTCCTCACTCTGAAGCTAGCCAGAGGTGGTATTTGCCTGTTCTCTGAACCGCTAAAAATTTCTGCTACCAGTTCTCCGGAACCTGTCAGAACCTGCTGGATTTCAGCCCTGGCATACATGCATGTACACAAATGCAAATATACAGAATGAGAGAGACTGAGAGATAGATTTCTGCATCTTATTGATTCTTTTTTTCAGGTTTTCTTTACCCATAGCAAATTTCCCTCCAAACACCTAGCATCATTTCAAAAGCAAGAACTCCAGCATAATGCCTGAAGGTCTTGCTTTTGAAAGTGGGATGGTCTCAGAATCAGATTAGCAGCGACATATCCCTTTAAAACATAGTCTTATGGATTCAGGATTGACAGCTGTTTGGAAATTCCTGTCTGGGATTCTTGTCCTCAGCCATCACCCTAAATGTACATAGAGTAAAGCTTTTTGGCTACTTACTCTTATGCCCATCTGTTGAGTTCATGTTCTGCCAAGTCATGAGTTAAGATCTTTCCCAGGGCTGTAAGTGTCAGGCACTGATTGGCTTAGATCAGCCATATATATATAGCACTGAAAATGTCATCTCTTTGGCAAGATTTTCTATAATGCCTATAATGCCAGGGGTTCACATTTGGATTCTGTGCCCTACATACATTTATTATTCTGCTTACACATTGATTATGCTATGGAGGAAACTGATTGGGGGTGGTTTATTAGTGATTCCTATTTCAAGCGGGTGATTCAGAAATAAATGCCCTGATAAGACTTATTCTGAATTATAGAATATTCAGAGATAACCTAAGTATGCATACAGGGTTTTTTTCAAATTTTGCAGTGAAACCTATTACAGGGTTCACTTGTACATAAGACTACTGGTGTTCAACAGAGCTCATTCTGAGGAAATAGGCACAGAATTACAATTTAAAAACACAATCTTATGATGAATAGGATAAAGACTTCATAATTTAGCAACTATAATTTTCCAGACCCTGCTGGTTCGCCTTCTGTCTTGTCTTGATTTTTTTTTTTACTGTATCAGAAGTTGCCTTCTTTTTTAATTAAAAAAAAAATCACCACCGACATTAATGGATATATTAATTATTCCAGAGGTAGAAAGTAGAGTATCTGTCAGCACCACCCAATCTACCCTTTTCCCTTGACATGTAATAGACTCTCAATCTTTCCTGTTCTTAATATATATAATATAATGTATAAACACCCCATTGTAAATCAAAGCTACATTCCACTATCACCATTTAAACATACTTTGAGCCTTATACAGAGTTGCATGTCTAGAAACCCCCTGTCAAATTGTTTGTTTCAGTGAATCCCCAAGTGAGCAAATGCTGTCACAACTTTTACAAAATTAATCATACAAAGTTTAGTAGGATTTGATTCCACAAATTTGCTTACTATTTATGAGCAGTTCTGTGCAGACTCAACATAAGTAAACAGTGAATATGACAGGCACAGAAGTTTGGATATCCTTCCAATTATTTATTTATTTATTTATTTATTTTATTATTCAAATTTGTATACCGCCCCATCTCCGAAGACTCGGGGCGGTTCACAGCCTACTAAAAGCCATATCATGCAAAACTTTAAAATTAAGTAATTTAAAATAATTAAATTGGGCTGTTCATCTTGCTAAAAACCAATTAGAACTTATTAAATTTTTAAAACCCATTAATTTGAAACCCCTGATCATCCCAGGCCAGCTTGCTGAAAGAGGAGGGTCTTCAGCTCCCGACGAAATGCTTTCAAATCAGGGAGCCTTCGCAGTGCTGGGGGCAGTTCGTTCCAGAGGGCCGGTGCCCCCACAGAGAAGGCTCTTCTTCTTGGGGTCTGTTCAGCAAAACAAAAACTTTTTCTTTTTTTACCCAGTCATTTTAGTGGCCATATCCAGGACTATGTTCTTCCATTCTTGCTGCTGGTATTGCCAAACTCTGGCTGTTCCATCTCTGCTTCCACTGACAAATCTTAGCCTGCATTTCAGAGGAAAAAAGAACAATTACCTGATACTGTGCTTGGACCGGGCCCTGCTTTATCTGTGTCCATTTCAGCCTCCTGTAATTTCCTTTCTTCTTCTTTTTTAATTTATGCATTTTTAAAATATACATAAATGCTTAGTAGACAGTGTACTGCCTGGGTCAATTTAGTCATACTTAGTAATTGTAATGATAATATTCCAATTTCTAATTTCTAGCTATATTATCTAACCATTGGTAAAAGCAATCCCAAGTTAAAAAAAAATATTCTGTGTCTTCTTTATCCTTTATCTTTAATGATAATCTATCCATTTCCACACAATCTAATATTTTTTTAAAATTACGTTTTCATCTGTAGGAGTTTCCTCACTTTTCCAGTATTGTGCAAATACAATTCTCGCTGTGATAAAAACATGCAATAGTAAATAAATACAGGTTTCATGCTCATTTTCATGCTCAAAGCCAATAATCTTCCCATCACTCTTCAGCTAGTAACTATGTATAAGCTAATATCAAAGAACATTAGCTTTGTAGGTGGGAACCAGCCACAGAGTATTTTTAGGGCTATAGCATATATCAATATAAACATTACATCAGGGGTCTCCAACTCTGGCAATTTTAAGCCTGGTGGACTTCAACTCTCAGAATTCCCCAGCCAGAATTCCGAGACTTGAAGTCCTCCAGACTTAACGTTGTGAAGCTTGGAGACCCCTGCATTAAAGCACCAGAATATTGTAGCAGCCAGCAACCACTGACATTTCTTAATGCTGGATTTCTTTTTCCCCAAAAAACATTTTTATTGTTTTTTTCAAATAAAAAGGAAAAGGGTAAGGGGAAATATCCATTTTCATATAGAAGCCCGTCATTTGGGGTTAAACATGTTTATGTCCAAAATCTAATATAACATCGTATATCTTAAACTATTTACCTATATCTTTTCTTTGTTATATCAATTCTGTTAGTTATAAAATAAATCAATAAATTGCTAGTATAAAATCAAGACACTCATATTAACTGTTACACTGGATTTCCATCTCTGCTCCAGACTTTCTAAAGATAAACATTTTAAAACATTCAGATTCCACTTCTTTTATATATCTTCACCATTTACCATATATAAGTTTCTTTTATTTTTGTTTTTATTTTCCTTATAAATGGGAAATGTGTTTGGGGATGTGTCACTGGCCTCTACCCTCCTCCTGATTTTTATTTCTCTATCATCACTTCCTCTTCTTGGCCCCCTATTTTCTTCTTCTGGAAGGATTTTATATTTTTTGATGAAAGCGTCCGCTACCATGATTGTATTTATTTTAATTTTTTTGTCTTTCCAGAAGATTAACATCCCCTCCGGCAATAACCATCTAAACTTAATTCCTCTTCTAAATTTGTAGATAAAACCTGGTATTTGCACCTAGTGTCCCTTATCTTTTTTTGTATGTATTTGAGTATTGCAATTTCCCTGTCGCCATATCTTAGAGGTTTTCCCCTCTGTGCCCCTAGGACTTCATCCTTTGTGGATCTCCTGAGAAATTTAACGTCTATTTTCCGTGGGACATTGTGTATTTTGGCGTAATTTGAATTAATCCTATAAACTTGATCAATGTCCCACCAAATCTGATCTTTTTTCCTTCCAATAAATGGAGCCAACACTGTACTCGTAATATTTTTAAGGTCTTCTTTCTCTTCCTTAACCTTTTGAAATCTTAAATACATCAATGACCTTTCCATTTCCAAAAAATCAACCTGTATTTCCAGGGATTGTTTCTCTTTCTGAATTAATTTAATGTCTTTTTCTACCCCCTCCACCCTCTCCTCCGCCCCACCAACTCTTTGTTTCTTATCTGCTACCATCTGTTGCACCATTTGCAGTTGCTTTTTTAACAAATCAAAATCTTTTATTATGTTTTCTTTTAGTTCTTTTAAACCATTTCTTAACTCTAAATTGTCCATATTTAAAGCTATTTGGCCTTGCATTTCCCATCCATCAGTTCCTCAAGCATTAAATCATCCTTTTACTGTCCAAAAATCCTGTTTCAGTTTCTTGTTTTTGTAAATATGGTGTTTCATCTGGACTGGACCGTCATGAACTCAGAGGAGACGGTGGCAAAATTGTTTGTTTTTTCTTTCTTTTTGGCATTGTCTCTAATTTAACGTTTCTAATTGGACTCCAAATGGTCAGCAGTTCCTTTTAATCCAAATATGTAGGTAGTTCTGGAAGAGAGTGGGAGGAGTCGAAAAAGTTTTGTAAATCACAGATCCACTCTATAGAAGCCCCAAAAACACCAGTAAGGAAATTCCTCCAGACAGGCAGTTTGCACAGCTGTTTGTTGATAAGGTGACTAACCTAGGCACAACATCAAGCTTTAGTTTTGTTTCGTTTTTTTAATGAAAATAAGATAAGCTCTGTGGTCATCGCACTTTCCATCTTGGGAACTCTCGAAGAAAGATGACACCAGTCTTAAACAAATCTCCACTTCCCAGGAGTCAGGTTTCAGCACTGCACTTTCCACCCAGACCAAGGGAATCGCTCCACATAGTCAACCGAGAATAAAAGTTTAAATTTTCCAAAGTTTTAGATTTTAAATTTTATGTTCTTAATAGGCAATTACAGGTGAAGATATCCAAAATATTTCAAAAGCATATCCCCTTTTCACATCGCAAGATGCTCGCCTATACCGCCGCCAGCCTTCAGAGGGGGGGGGGAGATTTCTTTACCTCCGCCAAATCTCTTTTTCTGTTGTTAAAGTGAAATCTTTAAAAGTTTTTGTCTTCCTGAAGCAGCCGTCCAACATCCTCCCAGTGAAAGCACTTTCTCACCTCTGAATACACAAGCCGCCGTCTCTTGCTTTCATTTTCCTCCTGCAAGCAGCTTGGCTGGGAAATGGCGCTGGCAGTAATCATCCGCATCTGCGGCTCCTAGGGCTAAGCCAGTGACCCCAGCACAACCGCTGTTGCTCCAGGCGTCCCTTAAGTCAGCTGCCTCCAAGGCAGCCTTGGCTCCAAAGAGCCCACTGGAGGACAGAAAAAACGGATGGTGGGATGCGGAGGCATCCCAAGACATGTCCGCCCACCAAGCTAACCTGGAAGGTTCTCTGGAGATAACCATTTTTAAATGGTCAGATAATTCTGATCCATTATCATCCTCCCTTGGGCGGAGCCCCACCACAGTTGGAGTGAAAGTTGCCTCAGGGGTTAGCCTTGACCTCAAGGAAGGAACGTGGCTTCCTGTACCTGTTGCAGACAGATTAGAATCTGCATTGGTAAAAACCTCAGCATTTCCAAATGTCTCCATTGAAATACCTCTTGGGTGACATCTGGTGACCAGGCGTGATAGCAGGCTAGCTGCAAGAGGCTTGTCATGTTACAAGGCTACAACAGTTGCTCTTCAATTGGGTGGGAAATGGGGAGTGTTCCCTGAGTGCTGTAATTTTGAAGCCTTCTCAGCCTTGGCCATTTCTTTCTCAATGGCCTTTTTGGCACCTTCTGGTGTCATTTTCCACGGACCTGCTGCTCGCAAAGGCTGAAATGCAGCTTTTGGGCTATGCTCCTTTGACAGCTATTTCTTGGCTGAAGGAGCCCTGGTTGCTGCTTGGGGAAGGAATAGGGAAATCCCTATTGTTCCCACTTGTCTGCTGAGGCTCGTGGCTTGTAGAGGGGACAGAGGCCACCATTTTCCAGATCATCGATGCAAACTGGTTCATGGAGAAAAACTGCTGCGGTAGCTTGAATCTGTGCTGGTCATGCTAGCTGCTGTCAGTATGCCCAGATGGATCTGGACAGTGACTGAGTTTCCTCCACAATGTGAAATGGTGCCAGGGACCTCGACTCATTATTTGAGAGCCGGCTGGGTATTTAAGCCTTCTTCCACTAAAGTGCAGGAATGGCAGGGACCTCGGCCGTTGGAATGCCGACTTTCTAGCAGACCAGAAAGCCGTGCAGATCGCTTCCTTCCGATCAAAGATCAATTGCCCTTTTTTTGCTCACAGTTCTGAAGTTGTTGGAGAGAATCCAGGAATCAGTGCTTAAAGACTGAGCTGAACTGGGAGGTCACCAGGCAAGGGAGGCATCACCAAAAATGACAACAGGCTCAGTCTCCAGGCAAAAGAGAAGAGCAACACCCGTTCCTGGATTCCCGAATTCTCTCTCCCCAGTGCAATGCAGAATATATACAAGTAAAGGTTTCCCTCGCACATATGTGCTAGTTGTTCCCGACTCTAGGGGCCAGTGCTCATTTCTGTTTCAAAGCCGAAGACGTCCGAGACTGTCCAAAGACGTCTCCCTGGTCATGTGACCGGCATGACTAACGTACGGAACGCTGTTATACAAGTAGATCCTGAATAATGACAAGTTGCTTAGTGACTATTGGACATGAGGATGGACCTACAAGGAGCTACTTTGGATCCATATTTGAAGTTCCAGTGGTTGCAAACCCCCCTCCCTGACTGCATTTATATCATTTGGAGCATTTTGTGGTCATGTGATTGCATTTTACAATTGACAAAGCCTGGCATTTACTTCCATTTTTCAGCAAAACTGTGCTCCTAGTAAACCATTAGTTTGCTTAATGATTGCTGCAAAAAAGTGGTAAATCTTGTTGGCCATGTGACTGACCCATTTTATGACCATGACGGGCAGATTTCATTACAGTCATGACCACCTCTATTGTGACCTGCTACATTTTTAGAATATTGCATCAATGATTTAGGATTTAGAAAACATCCACACTTGTTGCGATTGTATGTTCCCATTCTCATAATTATACTTTGTACCAGAGATGTCTGACTTACAGTGAACAACAATAAATAACACTGAGGTTATTTCTTCCCTATTTCCTAGTAAAGCTATTATAAATGCTTCTGAGGAGCTGGATTGGATCGGCTATTCTTTGTATGGCTCATATGCTTATAATAGCTAGGCTCATGTCCCATTGTAGAATACAATTGTTAGCTTTGGTTTGTTGAATGAACTATAGTTGGCTAGATTCACATATAGGTTACTTAATAAACCATATAGGTAATTGTGATATGTGAAACCTGATCTTAATCTTACTAGAAGTGTTTCATAATATGGAAGAAAATATGCATTATTAAAATTGAACATATTCTAAGGTGAAATGAAAAATAGAAGACTCTCTTTAAACATGAAAATATCTAGATCCTTTTCAGTTGGGATTTATTAATGGGACAAATACAGAATTATTTGCTCTGGTAGATGTCCTTCATGAGAGCTAGATATGGACAGCCTCTTGGTTTTGGTAGAGCTATTAGCAGTTTTTGATAACATTAAGTATGGCATAATTCTAGTTCACATTCAAGAGTTGGGAGTGAGGTTTATCTCTTATTTCAGTAGATTGTCCATATGATTATTGTGAGGAAGTCTTCAAGTGCATGGGAACACCACTGCAATGGATATGTGAATCCATTGATTCACATATCCATTGATAAGGATATGCATATGTCACATTAAACTATTGGGAGAAATTATCTGTTGGTTCAGGTGAAGTGTTATCAGTATATTGTTGATACCTAGCTATGTATTGCTTACCAGATTCAAGCCAAGATGCCATGAAATCTTAGATGGGAAGAAACAAGCTCAGATTAAATCCTACCCTGATAAGGGGGTCTGTAAGCACTGACTCTATACTATTGGTTCCAGTAGTTATCCCTAATTATTGTTAGCCACCCAGAATCATAAACCTGAGATAGGCAGCCATGTAAATTGAAAACAAACATATATGCATAATCCCATTGAAGATTGGGTCCTGGATTCTCAGCTGCTCAGGCAGCAGATGGAAACCATAGTAAGAATAGCTTTCTTCCAGCTTTTGTCTGTGTATTGCTTACTGCTTTATCTATACTAGGGTGCCATGACCACAGTACCTCATGTCCTGGTCACAAACCTGATGGGGCTCCTACAATGTGTTTTTGGGTAGGACTGCCTTTGGATATCACATGGAAGGTACAGCTACTGCAAAATGTGGTGGCAAGATTGGAACAGCCTTGATAAGGAAGAATAAAAACTATATTAAAATTGTGGATTGGTTTCCAGTAAGCATTTAGGCCTCATTTAATGTAGTGGTCGTTATCTTTAAAGCTGTATATGGTGTAGCACCGTGACATATTACATAACACTTGGCAGGGTTGAAACTATCCATTCATTTCAGTCATCTAGATTTCCCATGCCCATGGCAGCCACAGTTTCTGACACTCTGTCTTCCCACACCATACCTTGTTAATATTCTGTAAGCAAGCCAAGCCTATATTGTTTTAGCAACCTTTTGACTCCTAGATTCTCTGGGCATATTTATCCGTCATATTTAATGTGGATTTTTTAATTCAATATTTTTATTTTGTGTATTGCTATTTGTCACTTAAAATCTTCTGGGGTTGGGACAAATTATAAGCATTGCAAATAAATGTTCTTGATTATCGTGCAATTTTTTTGTAGAATGTTTTGCAAGAAATGATCCAGCAAAAAAGAATGGGAATTGCAGAAAAAAATCAAAATTTAGTAAGTAGCATTCAAGCAAAGATCAGTAAATTTAAGAATCTAATTTCAAAAACTGATAAGAGTTTATGCTCATCTATAATAGTTTAGATACTGTATAATGAGAGAGTCTTTGAAAAATATTTCAAAAATGTTATATTTTAAAATCATAGAGCTGGAAGGGACCTTGGAGATCTTCTAGTTCAACCCCTTGCCCATGGCAGGAGACCTTATATCATACCAGATAAATGGTTGTCAATCTTTTCTTGAAAACCCCCAGTGATGGTGCGTCCAAAATTCTGGGAGGTAAACTGTTCCATTGGTTAATTGTTCTCACTGTTGAGAAATTTCTCCTTAGTTCCAGTTTGGATCTCTCTTTAATGATCTTGCACCCATTGATTCTGGTCCTGTGATTTGGAGAATAAGTCAACCCTCTATTTTGTGAGTGCCTCTCAAGCATTTGGAGACAGTTATCATGTCATCCCTAAACCTTCTCTTCAATAGGCTAGATATATCTTATTCCCTTAACCATTTATCATACAGTTTAGCCTCCAAAGCCTTTATCATATATGTTGTTCTTCTCTGCATTCTTTCTAGAGTCTCAGTGTCTTTTTTGTTTCATGAAGACCAGGACTGGATGCAGTATTCCAAATGTGGTATCACTAATGCAGTACAGAGCAGTACTATCACTTTTTGTGATCTTGATGCTACCCCTCTACCCCAGGACTACAGTGGCTTTTTTGGTTGCTGCTGACTCATACTTAAGTGCTGGTCCACAAGGTCACCTAAATCCCTCTCAAAGTTACTACTGTTGAGCCAGATACAGTCTAACGTGTGAATTTGATTTTTTCCCCCTCCCTACGTGCAGGACCTTACTTTTCCCTCCACTGAACTGCATCTTGTTAGCTAGGGCCAAGTACTCAAGTCTGTGAAAATGTATATTACTTCATGCTTGTATCACTTTTGAGGTGAGATTTTTTTTCCATTAGAGATGTGCAAGCCTTTCTGTATGAGTTCAGGAATCCCCTGCCGAGATCAATACAGTTCCCTTAACTCTACTAATATGTACCTAATTTCCCTTACTCCTTTCCACTAATCTTCCCTTCTTTAATCATTTTCTCTTGGTCTCTCCAAAATTCCACTTCTTTATAATTTTCTCCTTTTATCCCATTCTCTTAACTTCTTTTTTTTTCTTTTTATATTCATTATATCTTTGCTTCTGAATACTTTTTCTCACTTTTGGATGTATTATTTGAGTAGTTCTCCCCAAACTTTCTCCTAATCTCTTTCCACTATTTCCCTCTTTACCCTTTGATTGATTCTAACTTTTTGTTAACCTTTGGTGATTCAGACATATCTTTAAGCATCTCAATTTATTCCTCACACATCCAAGACTCCATATTGCCAATTTAAGAAATTGTTAAAACTTTTGAATTATGTCACATTTAATTAAAATCTAAAATCCATGTTTTTATTTTCAAATAATGTCCAAGTATTTATTCAGTCCACTCCAAGTTAAAAATTTATTATCTTCCACAGCCGTTGAGAATCAAAACCAAGCAATGTAGAAAGACAGATATTCCCTCAAAGTTCTCACAGTTTCCATATTATCATTTAGTAATCAAGGTTACAGCTGTACTTTCTCTTCTAACTTCCAACAAATATTGCCGTATTCTCTTTCAGCAAGCAGATGTCTCTCAAATCTATATATATATAAGTGAAATACCACTCACTCACTGACTCATTATCACCAGAACTCGAAAACTGTTATAGCTAGAAACCTGAAATTTGGCACAGCTGTCCCACTTGGTATGTAGGCGCCCACTAAGAAGGGATTTTTCAAAATATTAATTTTAAGCGGAGATATTTCATTTTTTTCCGTTCAACCAATGGGATTGCTTTATGCAAATAACCCCCCCCCACATAGCTTTAAAAAAAAACCGCCTGCCAAGGACGCTGATGACGCAAAGGTGGTTCCTCAACGAATCGGCCGTTTGGGAAGAATTTCTGGCTGCCCCCCCCTTT
>JANHFP010006777.1:72007-94935 GCA_032468135.1 Calamaria suluensis
GAGGGTCTTCAGCTCCCGACGAAATGCTTTCAAATCGGGGAGCCTTCGCAGTGCTGGGGGCAGTTCGTTCCAGAGGGACGGTGCCCCCACAGAGAAGGCTCTTCTTCTTGGGGTCTTCAGATGGCACATAGCGGCCGTTGGGACCCTCAGAAGCCCCTCCCTGTGAGAACACACCAGTCAGTGGGAGGCTATTGGCAGAATGTGGTCTTGTAAGTATTAGTACATTGTTGCTATCCCTTTGGCAGAAGTAAGAGCTCCCAAACATTTCCTGTAGCCAGCTAAGAATTCTCTTTACATATTTTCCTACTCTTCTTTGCACAATTCTTCTACTATACCTCACCACTATTCAGTATGCACATACTGCATATTTCAGAGGGTCTATGACAGGGATATCAAACTTGCAGCCTGCAGGCCATATGTGTCATATGCTGGCAATACCCACCTCCAGTTTAGGGGAAGGGGGAAAAAGTTGTGATACATCATGTGATGACAACCTGATGTCATGAGTTTGGTTTAGGACAACTTGCCATAGTCAATTTGCCACAGCCGACTGTCCATGGCCAACTCATCATGAGACAACTCCCCATGGTCAACTTGCTGTGGGACAAGAGTTGCCCTAATATTAAAGAAATGGTAGAGTAGAATAGTTAAAGAAAGGATGCCACAGGAAGGACAAAACGAAATGTGAATGACAACAATTAAAATGATGTTTTAACTATTTTAATGTATCAAATCAGTTTGTTGACTTGAGCCTGCAGTGAGTTGTCCCATGATGCATTGGTCATAGTGTCCCACTGTGAATTGGCCATGGTGAGTTGGCTGCTAGTGAGCTGTCCCATTCCATGTTTGAGATCTCTGAAGGGGGGCTAGAGCAGCAAACTGCCTTTCCCCAATTGCCCCCCTCCAATTATGCTGCTCCTGTTATCGCAATGAGCTCACTCTCTGCTTTGATAGTTCCAGGTAAACTCCTCTCTGGGGAATTAGATAACTAAAACTCCTGACTTGGGATGATGTCAACTAGTTCCCATGGGAATGAGACCATCTGGTTCCCACCAACAGGATGCCATGGGGATTGGAGGAACTGTCCAGCAAACTCCACCAATGACAAAGCTGTATCTGTGCCCTCAGTTTCTTCCTTCTGTATTCTGTATAAAAAGCCTCAATAAACTTTGCTTAGGCAGACATTTTTGCCACCACTGCGATGCCTGCCTTTTGAATTGCAACATATCTCCCCAAAGATTTTCAATTGTTTTCCATTCTGTAGAATGAAAAGGTCACGACCAAACCTTTGTTCTTTTTTCCTGTAAATACTTCATGCTTGATCTGAATTGTTTTGCCAAAATACTCAACCTCATTTTCAATTTCTTCACTGACTATGGAACATTAGCTTCTAAAATGTTGCTATTTAATTGAAGCCATTCTTCCTTCTATCTGCACAATATTTCCTGTGCCATTAACTGCCATGTAACCCCAAAGCATAATACAGCCACTCTCAAGCATAATAGTCATGCTGCAACCATTTTTTCTCCAAATGCCTATTTTATGGCAATGGCCAATGAGCTCAGGTTTATGTTTTGTATGAAGTTCAAAGCACTTTGTTTCAAAACATTTCAGGTTCATCAAGGTTTTATTTTATTCTAATTTAATTTTTGCACATATGTATGTTCAAAGTTACAGAAAAATATTGTGTTTAACTTTCATGTATCATGCTGAAGATGGCTCAGCTTCTATTCACTTGAGATTTATTGAAATGAAGCATTTTAAAAGGTTTGCCCCCAATTTGTATGCAACTCTATATATCCTAAGCATTTTTTAAAAGTGAAATTACAGCTCAACTTTTTGTTTAGAAGTATAACTACCCGTATAGAAAAAAGTTCAAAACTAAGGGTGGCAAAAAGGTGAATGAGAATCAGCTCATCATGCTGGAAAATGTATGCTATAGAATAGAATAGAATTCCAAGAACGTTCACCAAAGTTATCTATCCTTGAATTATATTATCCCTTGAATTCACACACTTTATGTTCTTGTTTTGTCCCTCTTGTTATCCTTTAGAAGAACTCCATTGGACAGAAGAGGAGTGATAGCCATAAAAGCTTCTACTTCCACACTATGGTCTTTCAACAACAGGCTTTCTTATTCAGAACGTTTTGCAAATTGAAACTTGTTCCATTTGCTTGATTCATTTTTTGTTTGTTTGTTCATTGATTTGGGAAAATAAATTACAGTCCCTCGGAGATAAGGAAAGGGGGAATCACACGATAACATGAATATTTATTTCCTAAATAATCATGAATGATACATATAATATTAGTTTATGGATACTTGGAACAAGTAAATCTGCAAAAGAGAAAATGGAGTCAGGGTTAGTCCATGGATTATTATCCATCTATCAGAATATATAAGTATGATATATTTTGATGAGCATCTGCTTAGAAAAAGTGTATTTGTTTCTGGTTTAAGCATAAATTTATTCAACTGTATATAATGAATATAAATCTAAAAGCATATTTGATTTTATTGTTTATGATGAGAGATTGGGAGAATTAAAGAATTAGTGAGGGATATACAGACAATGACAGGTTCTGAATGGGAGAGCAAACATTGCCTGGCTGCCAGGAAAGAAGAATGAGCCCTGTGTGAAAAAAATACTAGGAGATAGATTAATCTCTCAACAGAATAAATAGAAAGAGAGAAAGACAGCATACAAACAGATGAGAAGAAAAAAAATGTATTGTTATGGAGTGCTCCAAAATGTTTGGAGTTAAGTTAATGTGAAATTTTAAAAAAGGATCTTTGATAGGATTAAGAGGATGTGGATCTGGAAAAATACATAAAATATATTTTTGAAAAATGAGGATGAAAAAAATACTATTTAATGGAGACATAAGGTAAAATACAGTTGCAAAGCAGGTAATGAATGAGATGAGGGAATAGTTAACATTTAAAAAGACAGAGAAGATAAACATGGATTATGATTGAAAAAATGTTTTGGAAGCAGGAAAGAAGGGCCACACAAGGAGGCTCCAGCAATCTTTAAAATAATGAAATTATCTGAGAAGAAATGAAAGTGAGAGAATGTTGGGAGTAAAATGGTAAGCTTTTCTGTGAGAGTGATAGTAATGGTGAATGGTAGAAATGAAATAATTGTTTCAATGTGAATGTTGCAGAGAAAATAATGAAAAATCAAGTCAGAATGGTGAAAAATAACAAAGTTGCAGGTGTAGACTGCATAAATTGAGAGGTATTAATAGCATGTGGTTTGCTCATGGAGTGACTGTGAATCATTTAGTATGTGTGAAGACTGCATTTCTGTCTGCTATTATAAGAATGACATAATTGTAACTTTAAAAAATGAAGCATAGCAAAAGGCAGGGTTTATTTGAAAAGATACAAGAAGTCACAATAAGGAAAATATGGGAAGTTCAGGGGTACTTTATACTAGGAAAGAACTCCATAGAACATTTGTTTACTTTTCCGTGGAGTGTTCAGTAATATATTGGATGTGAAAAGGATGTTAATTATGCATTTGATTGAAGTAAATAGCTTTGAATTATATAGAGTGGTCATTGCAAACATGGAATTGAAAGTTGATTGCTCAATGTCACAAAAGGGAAATATAAAAACAATATAGGAAAATAAATGGAATGATTTGTAAATGGTTCAATATTAAAAGAAGTAACAAGGATGCATGTAATCCCAAATGTTGAATAGAATAGAATAGAATAGAATAGCATAGCATGGCATGGCATGGCATGGCATGGCATGGCATGGCATGGCATGGCATGGCATGGCATAGCATAGCATAGCATAGCATAGAATAGATTTCTTTATTGGCCAAGTGTGATTGGACACACAAGAAATTTGTCTTGGTGCATAGGCTATCAGTGTACATAAAAGAAAAGATGCATTCATCAAGAATCATAAGGTACAACACTTAACGATAATCATAGGGTACAAATAAGCAATCAAATCATATTAGGAAACAGTCAATATAAATTTTAAGGATACAAGCAACAAAGTTACAGTCATACAGTCATTAGTGGAAGGAGATGGGTGATGGGTACAATTAAAAGATTAATAGCAGTGCAGACTTAGTAAATAATTTGACAGTGTTGAGGGAATTATTTGTTTATCAGAGTGATGGCATTAGGGAAAAAATTCTTGTGTCTAGTTCAGTGATGTTGAAACTATGGCATGTGTGCCACAAGTGGCATGCAGAGCCATATTGGTCAGCACACCTGCACAGATAAAAAATGGCCCATTTGACAACTTCTGGTTCTACTTCCGGTTTGAAAACAGGTTGGTTTTGGCCTCCAGAGAGATGGAAAGTCCCATTGTCAGTCTTCTCTGACTCCTAGAGAGGCCCTGGAGGCAGTGGAGACTGAAAAACGGACCTATCTGGCCCACCCTAAAATCAGGTGCCAAAAGTGTGTGTGTATGCATACACAGGTGTGTGTGCTCATGTATGGGGGGGTGAATAGCATTATGGTTGTTGGTACTCAGGTGCTCCCCACATGCTCCCCCACATTTTTGGCACACAATGGGAAAAAGTTTCACCATCACTGGTCTAGTTGTTCTGGTGTACAGTGCTCTATAGCATTGTTTAGAGGGTAAGAGTTGAAAAATAATTGAATGAATAATGTGATATTAAAACCTCAAAAGTTGGTCTAAATTAATGATTCATATAAAAATAAAAGTTACTTCTTCAAGCCAAACTCTATTTTTGGTTATTAGATGACGATATCCATGTAATTTTCCTGACAATTATATGGAAGTAGTTTGTCACTACTTTCTTCTGAAGTATTATTTCAGCTTTCCTGTCTGATCTACACCCTTAGGAAGTTTGGCTAATACCCATCCAAATATAAATTAGATTTAACATTGCTTAACTTTGTTGAAGACTCTCAGTTAACATTAACAATGCATTGTTACATACTCATTGCTTTTAAGATGTGGTTTTAAATATTCCCTTGTGTTATTCTTTTTACAAAGCAAAATGAAATAAAGTAGGGCAAATGTATGACAGATGCAGCAGATTATTTTGGCTGAAGAAGTCAGGACAAAATACAAATACCAACCGACTGGGCAAAATAAATATACATAGACTTTATTTTTATCATTTTGTTTGTGTGTTGCTCACTGAGAAAACTTTGCAGAAATTATTTTGCAATTATCCTTTAAAATAATAATTAACTTCAGGAAGTGAACTGCACAGTATAAGGTGATGACCCCTTGATTTGAGAAAATGAAACAAAACGCCATGTGTGTTTCATTTTAAAAACATAAGAATTTGCAATGAAATATGTTGCTATTCTGCCTTCCAACTGCCATCTTAAAAGCATCCTAAAATAACAAATATGAAAGGGGGATGAGTTGTTGCTTTTTAATGACTTTGGCATACAAAGTTGAAATCAATTCTCCCCAGGCACTTTATCTTTCAGAAGAAAATTTATAAAAGACAAGTTTAGAAAGCACTGAATATTTGAACCTAGTTATTTCTTTTTCAGCCTAAATTGCTAGCAAATAATAGCCTTTGCCTTTTTCTTTCCTGAAATGTCTACTGCAATATTTTGCTGTAAAATGATGAGAGATTTACAATAAGGCACTCCCACAAAAATCTATCTCACCACCAGTGATATGTTCAGTGTGAAAGGACAATATACAAGAAAGTGTGTGTGCCTTTAACTTGCATGCAAGTCACACAGAGAGAGGAGAGAGAGAGATTCAGTGCTCTTCAATTTATTGTTTGCAATTTCCAAAGCCTTTTTGAGGCATTTTTATCACTAGCTTTGATATAAAAAGCATGGAGAGAATTACTTCAGAGAGCACATGTCTAAACCTTCATCCAAAACTGAACTAAATCCACACGGAATCCCTGCACATATATATGATATGTGTCTCTCTGTGTACATGTGCATGCGGACGAATGATTTTCCTCATTTCCACTTTGACATTGCTGCCCTTTCTTATAATAGTTGTCAGAAGCTGCCAAATCACATGAGCAAGTCGGCTATTCTCAAGACATTTCTGGTCTGATTGGAAATAAGGAAGTCTCACAAGAAATATTGCTTCTTGTGAACCTGCAAGCCCTCATAATTTCTGCAGGCTGACTTATGCAAGTGATGAGATATAAAAGACTTTCCTCCCAAAGGCTCAAGGTACAAACTATCAATACTCAACCCTTGAAATAAAATGGAAATCAACTCATTTGTCTGAAAGTTGACACCTAGCCCTGAGACAGATAAGTGTGTATATGTGTATATGATTAAAAAGATGAGTATTTTGAAGGGAAAAAATACCCCAAGCTATTACATAGTACCATGTTTTTCACAAGTGTACCAACCAGTCTAATTTCACTTATTGGGGTCATTCTCAGAAGGGTCTCTGAGGTTACACAGAGTCTTTAGGCAACACATATTATGTTCCTTAAAATAACATCATTGTTGCTGGTATATTATTTTTTTGCCAATTCTTCTTAAACTTCTAGGCTAAATAGCCTACCATTAGTCTGGTATATTGCATGATCCTTGGGCCAAATACTTAAACTGCTTATACTGTTCATAGTGGTTAAGAAAATAATTAGTGCCAGGTCAAGAATATATGACACTTCAGCACCAATGCAAATATTTGTATTTTTAGAATGATTTAGAAGGAGAAACAGCATTGGTGTCTCTTAAACTTTGGTATCTCAAGATGGTGTCTACTCAACCATTTGTCTGAAATGGCAAAGGGTTTTCTGCTTGAGCAGGGAAGGAAACCTCTGAGGTCCCATCCAACTCTATTACTGTGTTACACTTAGACCTGGCCCTGATAATATGACAATAATAGTGATACCATCACTGTTTATCATACAGAAACACCACAGTTGATGTACTCATTCAAAGGTAGAAGTTCAACTATTAAGTTTCTGTGAGGAAGCATCCCCCACAGGCAAAACATTCACACATATAAAATGAATGCTATTCCCACATTTCATTCCAAAGGGAACTTTCCTGAAGTCTCCTCCTTTTCATTTTTGAATAATGGTATTCTGGATGAATATTTTGCTGCATCGTTCTAGAAAATGATGCAAGTTTCTTTTCTTTTGTTCTTCTATTGAGGCATCAAGCTAACTAGGTACAGCTCAGTGGATTTCATAAATATTCATTTAGCAATCCAGACAGTTGCTGAACACACAAAAGTAACGATAGTTTTAATATAGTAAGAAGTAGATTTATAATTTTTGCTTCAAAACCTATTGTCTGACTGAAACTTGATGAAAAAGAAATAAAAAAATACTGCGGTTGAATTGAAAAATGGCAACTCTGCAGATGTAGGTAGATTAACTTTGAAAATGTTAAAATACAGACGTAGTTTATTTATGGAGTAGCTGTGAACTTTCTTGAATGTGTGTGTAGACTGCATTTTTGCCTGATGGTTAAAAGTATGTCATTATTGTTCTCTATGCAGAAGAGAGCAGAGCAAAAGAACTGTAAAGAATGAACGTGAAGGTGTAGAAAAGTGTTAAGCAGTAATTTGATCCAGCATGATGCTGTCAGTAACGGGTCTGACTGATCAAGGGTGGGTTCCACTTACCTTTACTACTGCTTCTCTTCTTGCACACACAAACCACTCACTTTTTCACAACCAGCATGCTTTGCAAGCTCCGGACATGTGCAGTAGAGCACAGACCAACATGCTTTGCACATGTACATGCCAAACATGTTCTGCACATGCACATTGGAGCACGCACAGCAAATGTGAGCTCCACGCATGCACAGTAGAGCACATTTGGCACACATGCACACAAAGCATGCTGATCTGCGCTCTACTGTGCATGCTCATAACAGTTTGGGAGACATGAGGCATGGCAATGAGGTCTGTCGCACCGATCCAGCTGCTAAAAAAAAGAAAAAATTGTGTGGGGGCGTGCTGGAGGTCCTAGCTCACAAATGGTAAGAACCAGTTCAGTGACATCATTCAGTCAGCACTACCAGATCACACGAACCGGTCCGAACCGGGAGAAACCCATAACTGCTACTGATGTATAAAGGCAGATTGGAGTGGACAATGTTTGGGGTTTGTTTCATTTTTTTTAATAAACACAGATATCTAACATTTGATGTCCCCATATGAAAAAGGTTGATCCCTTAGATCAGAACAAGGTTACACTACCTTTAGATGTTAAATGCAACCAAATGCTTCCTGAATTTGACAGTCGGTTACTTGTATCACTATAGAAAAATTCTGACCCATTCTTCCATGGCAAAGTAGTTTAACTTAGTAACATTTGAGATTTTTCTAGTTGCTTGTTTTGGTAGTGACATAACATTTCTATGAGGCTTAGATCTGGTTGTTTTAAAGCAGATAATTCTTTATCATCTCTTGCAGACAAGCTTCTGTATTTGGGATCCTTGTCCTTCTTCATGACCCATTTGTGCTACCACTCACAGACAGATGGCCTGAATTATCTGTACTACAGAGGTAATATTTTCTGGTAATTTATTCCAGTGCAGGGACAGCAAAGTGTCCCCAAACCACGAAGCTATTACCTCTAGCTGGTATGAGGTTCTTATTGCCAATCTTTATTATTGTTGTTGTTGCTGTTGTTGTTGTTGTTTGTTGTGGATCATTATTTGGAACATAACACGCCAGATATCATGGTTGTCAAGGGCCGAAGCATACAGTTTATTGATATCACTGTACCAGGAGTCGAAGAAAAAGAACAGGAAAAAAATATCACAAATTATTGTGACCTGACCATCGAAACTACACGATTATGGATTAAACATGTGACAGTGATACCCATTGTAATCAGAGCGCTTGGTACCATGTCCAAGAATTTTACAAAACACATCAAAAAATTGCAGCTTCCTGCAATAACACCAGTCAATAACACCTGGCTGATACCTAGGATGCTGGCAACAACCCATATCAACCATTAGCACTAGTCAATCATATCTGTGACACATTTTAAATGTTCAGTTGACTGAGCTTCACGTTTAATGAATAAAAGAGATAATGATATGATTCTTCAGTTCTTACCAGACAGTGATTCCCATGTAACATGAACAGCTCCACTGTTTATAGATGTCTGGAGGGATACGCAAGTGAGTTTGGCAAATTGATGAGCAGTCATATTTTTCAAAGTGAGATGTGGCTTCTACACACAAAAAAACAAGATTGGTGCATTTTTATTATTCTTTTATTTTTGTGGGTTTTACTTTTGGGGCTATGTAGCATCCACAAAATGCTACACTTTGCATTTTTTTCCCTCTGTGTATTCACCCCCTCTCAAAAAAGAAAAAGAAGAGGAAACAAAAGTCTCTTGCTTCAACCTCTTGTCCTTTTACACTAGAAACAAATGCCATCTACTTACTGCCTGTGTTTTTGAGTAACTAACAAAAGGTGAGATTAACCATTGTTCCTCAAAGAAAGTCAAAGCTACAGTATCTCTGCCTTCTAATCTGGAGTCTCAGCTGAATGCCTTTCTTGTACTAAACTGCCTTCTGTCTCCTACAAGCCCCTTCATGTGGAATGAACTGGAAGAAGCCACACCTGACCTAACATAATACCATAAATGGACCTGGAACCTTTTTACATCAATTGCTGATTTGTTTTTCTATCACTTTGAGTAGAACTGCAACTCAACCGTGGTAGAAAGATAGAAAAAAAAAGGTCACTGACCAGCTCTATGAATTACTGTACCTTGTCACAGGAGATTTTCTTTTCAGAACAATAGAATAAAAATAAAGCTGCGTACAACTGCACATTGGCCGGAGAGAGAGTGCGCTCCAAGGTGAGCCTATTCATATTCATAGTCAGCTTAATGTCACTTGTCCTGTTCTGCTCTCCTGTATTTTAGATCAGCCACCTGCTATTTCAGTAGTTTGTACAATGGGATGGGTGAGCAATTGGAATGCTTTTCCTGCCTTGTTACTTTTAGAAGCTGGCAATCTGTGGAGCACTTAGGCAGCTTTAGATTCTGCACTTAATGTTCTTTGAAACTTCCTCACATTTCTCTCCAAGTCTAGTATGCCAGTTCTGCTGGCTGAGGCACCCTTTTGAATTCTCTCTGGCACTCTTGCCCTAAAATGGGGCTGCAACATCTGGGCTGCAAAAATCTAAATGAACATTAAATAGCAGCAATATACTACAAAAATGTCTAATACTCGCTGTCATCCTAGTTTTTGCTGCCCAGATTTAATAGCCTTAATGAAATGCACTAATACTGACAGTGCACTTAAGCATTATAAAATAAAACCTAGGGGTGCTTTAACTCTTTACTGGAGCAATAGTTAGAATGCAGTATTGCAGATTAAGTCTGCCCACTGCCAGGAGTTCGATTCTGATTGCCTCAAGGTTTAATCAGCCTTCCATCCTTCTGAGGTCAGTAAAAGTAGGACTGGAGTGTTGAGAGAAATGTGCTGATGTTGCAAACTGCTCAGAGACTATGGTAAAGCATTGTGGAGTGGTATATAAGTCTGAGTGCTATTCTATTGCTACATACACACATATCCATATGATTTACATGAGCATTCCCACAAAAAAAATGGCCCTGGGTTGCATATAAACATTAACACAACAACTACTACCACCGCAACAGTTTAATAAATATCAAATGTCCAAGGCTACAAAATGTAACTTATAAAAAAATATAAATAAACAATATTAATTAGCAGAGTTTGTCAAACTACAGTATATGGCCCAAAAGTCTGAGGGAACAGCCAGATCATGGTGAGTTTTAACCATGATTTGTTAAACAAAGGAGACTCTAGCTTTATTTTTGCTTAGTTCTTGTTTATGGTCTTTTCCTTTTCTTTTTTAGCTTTCTTTCACTTCTCCTCCTTCTTGGCTGCTTAAAGTTTAGGCTGGACAAAAATAAATAACCTAGCTCCCTTCACAGAATACATTAAACTAGCATTGTAATAAATAAGCTATTCATTTTGAATATGATTTAAAATATTGCCTTAAAGGAAACCTTAGTTTATTCCATAATTCCATTGACTCATCCGTAGTAAATGTCAAAGCATAACTTTGTAAGCAAGTAAATAGGCATATATTCTCCTTACCGAACCAAACATTCCAGCTCTACTTGGAACAACCTACACAGGACAAAAATGTCTCTTGGTTTGGCCAACAGGGTGGAACAACTCATTCTGTCATTTCACCATTTTGGGACAACTAATGGGAAACTGTGGCAGTCTTGGCAATAATTTATCCAATAGTACCTTTCTTACCCAATAAGCAATAGTTAAATAAATTTAATAAACAAATAAGTAAAGATTGAGTGTTCATATGGCATAATAACTGCAAGTTTTCAATATGTTCTCTCTTTTTCACTTACGAGTGATTATGCCAGAGTCAAAGTGAATACACCAAAGAACAGTAGTAAACATATGACAATAGCAATAGTACTTTACTTATATACTGCTTTATAATGCTTTACAGCCCTCTCTAAGTGGTTTATAGAGTCAACATATTGCCCCCAACAATCTGAGTCTTCATTTTATTTACCTCAGAACGCTGGAAGGCTAACTCAGCCTTGAACCAGTGGGAATTGAACTGCTTGCAGTCTGCAGAATTAGCCTACAATATTGCATTCTACCCACTGTGCTACCATGGCTCGACATGCATTATCAATCATCAACATCAATAAATGAACTGACAGGACAGTTCAAGGTTGTATTTCCATCATTGTTGAAGAACATGTTTTTTCAGAGGTGGGCTAAGAAAATGCACTTTATTTTTAATGCTTGTTTCTAGTTTGGAGGATTTCCAGATATATGCAAAATGGTGAGATCATGAAGTTTTTCAACTCACTTTTAAAGATGCTACGCCTGGGACTATTTTGGGTACAAAATAAAGGCTGGCTGTTTTGCATAGTTTCAAAGGAGTGCTTCACTTTGATGAAGATTTATGCCAAGTTTCCTTTACAAGATACTTCATGAAGCAATTTTTCCAGCTTCTCCCCCACAAACAATGCTTTGCTTTGTGTCACTCCAAATCTATTTGGCAATTCCAGTAGGCAGAAGAGGGCTATAGACATGGAAGCAACGGATGAGAGGCTACTACCACCACCATCATCACCTCTGATAGTTGTCAACTCTGAGTAACAACTAGTGTAACTGCACTTTATGGTATAAGTTCATGGGCATCTGCTTTAAATGTCTTTGGTGGAACTTGCCAAGTTGTGGGCAATAGTTACAAATAGAACTCAAAAGCCTTATTAGCTGTTCAAGGTAGCTCCTAATTTTGAAGGGCAGCACTAATGTCTGTTTAATCCCACATATAAGTATATATATCTACAGTATATGTATATTTAAAGGACTGTGGGGAAAACTGCAATATGGATGGAAGGAAATACTTGTTTAGATTCAAAGAAATATTTAATGAGCTAATTGATTGTTTTATTTCTGTAAGTAAGGTATCAGGCTGAAGAGTTTGCAAAAACATTGTAAATGCAATTAGAATAAGGTTGCAGGAATGTTATTTATTTATTTTTATATTTGTTAGAAATTCTGTGGTCTATGGAAGGGCATCTTAGAGAAGATTTTGAAACAGATTTGGCTTCTACAGAAAAAGTGCAACAACCTTGAAAGGTGATGCTCATTCCTAGAACCAATGGAAGATTGAATTCTTTGCTACTTTCAAATTCCAACTGCAATGTCAAGACAAAGGGGAACAGGTCCAGAAATAATTCACAGGAACTTCAGGAGAAAATTTAGATCGATGGAATCCAGGCTCCTTAAACTTTAGACAAATCCTCCTGCTCCAGCAGCAATAAATGAGGTGGTGCAGTTTATATCTATCCCAGCCACTGCTATTGGCACCCTTCCTAGTGCTGAGGTATATAGATACCAGCCATAACATTACCTCTATGGTATGCCGGTAATGTATAACGTTTTAACCAATTGCTCCCTTTTTCTTTATGGTCTTATCTGTCCTGAAAATAATGGGGCAGGTTGTGTGTTTAAACTTGGTATACAATGGTAAGGAAATGAAGAGAGGGGAAAAGAGAAGGAGATGAATACCATTTCTTTTTCCCTTCTGCCAAACAAGAATGAACATATGGTAGTAAGGTTTCAGTGGCTCATCTAACCTTCATTTCCATCATCATAGCCAGTCTGTTTGTAATCCAAGTTGTTCATTTCTGGCACTAGCTTATCTCATGCCTGATGGTTTTAAGTGTGTATAAATAAACAAGTTATCTCAAGCAGAAGATTTGGTACCTAGATCTTCAGACAGATAGAACAAGAGTTTCCCACTTGTATTACAGTTCCGTTATTCCCCCTGCATCACCCCTCCCTAGTGCATTTCTACGCATGTTTGTATTTCAGATCATTGTTGTCCAAAGGTGCTTTTCAAAAGACAATTATACTTTCTTTTTATTTTATACATTTCTCATAGAACACTGTTCATTTTGGCCTCAATCTCTAAGGATGACAGCTGATGCACCAACATTTCATATGAAAACTATACCTGGATATGTTACAATACAGCGGCCAAATTTGCTTCTCATATATTGTTAAAGTGCCTGCTATGGACTATATAGAGGACAGACCTTACCCAATGTCAGGGTTCCAAGTAATATACCTAGAGCAAACAAAACTTGAAGGCAGGAACATTTTTCAAATAATTGTTTTTATGGATATAACATATTGGCAAAGTTCTTGTAAAAACTGACTCTGAAGGTTCCCATAGTCTTCACCTAATTCAAAGTAAATGTTTTCCCTTCCCGAAACAGTCACATGGTCCAATCATGATGCCTGCTAATGTCACTCCTCCCTCCTTCCCTCTCTCTCCCTCCTCTCCCTCTCCCCCCATCTCTCAGAATGCGCTTGGTTTCCAGTGTTTTGTTTTGGCTTCAAAACACCAGCTATCTCTATTTCCCCCTCCCTATCCCTCAGCTCCACTTTGGCAACACTGAAGCTTCAGAATGACTTCAGTCAGGTCAGGTTCAAGGTTGACAACCAATTTTTTTAGAAACCTTGATATTTCTGAACATGAAGTTATTGCTTTCCTCCTACAAGACCAAACTTCAACCATTTCCAAAAGGTTGCAGATTTCTAACAATAGCCACAGATTGCAGAAGTCACCTGATACAGGTTTTGTACTACCGATAGTTTATTTTTCCTGCATAGATTCAATATTGTTTTATATCTTATATACTGTTGCTTTTTATCATTTAAAGAATTGTCACGCAGCATAAATAAATAAAAAGAACTATCCTGATTTAATCGTATATAGTTTGGGGCTGTCTCCTGTTGGAGTTGATTGGATTTTTATATTGCAGGATCTGACTGCTCATAATTTATGTTAAATGCTTCATTCCAAAATACAGTCATCTAAGTCATCTTTTCTCTGAATGTGTCAGCATCAAACTGTCCATTTAATTTATAGTATTTAAATGTTCCAGATAATTCCATGTTCTGTAATGCTATTATCCATTTCCTTTCTGTTTTTGTCATAATGACGCCTTTGTGAAAAAGGCAAGAATAATGGATCCAACTTAATTTCTGGATCAGAGTTTAAATCCTACAACTCATTGGTAGACCTTTCTTCAATAATGATTTTTAATGAAGACTGCTCTAATAGTTAGCATGTCATTTTTTAATCTCTTTGCCTCCTCCATATTCATCACTTTCTGTCTCAGTTATGGTACTGTGCAAGCCTGTGTTAAATGCTGAAACAAACAGCATTTGTTCTTTGCTATTTCTATTCTTTCCTGTCAATTGTCAGTAATGTAATTTTGGGGCGGGGATGTTCATCTATTCTCTTTAAATGGGAATTGCTTACTTTTGGGACAGCTCTTCCATAGCAGTTTGGCCTTGACTGTCATACATCTAACCCTTCTTCCACCAAGGGATGAGCAGAAAGAAACAAGGAAATAATAGCACAACTTTGTGCAAAGGTTCTGACATAAAACATTTTCCGAAGTCAAAACAATCAATATGTTTGTGCTTCTTCCATTCCTATCCACAACACTGTCTCCTATTTAATGTTTATATATAGCATCTCCAGTTCACTCATTAGCATTTTGTGATGCCTGTGAATTTTGGGAACTCATAGCACAGAGAGCAAATAAAATATTCTTGATGGCTTTGTCACAGAAAAGTCACAGAATGCATTGTAGATGAATTATGTTCACAGTATCTCTTTGAACAGCATACATAATGAAGTAAGAGCTCACCTATTGACATAAACACTTTGGGGCAGAACATTTTAATCTCCCAGGTTCTTGTTAAAGTGGCATTTTGTTATTGTTTTTTAAAATAATATTTTATTAAGCATTACAATTAGATAGAAAAAACTAACACAATCTTTCAAAAGTATAAAAAGAAAAATAGAAAGTGCAGCAAAAAGAAAAATAGAAAACCGAAAAGAATACACTGAAGAAAAAGAAAATAAATAATTTTCCCCTTTATCATTATAGGTATCAACAATTTTAGTAACATCACTTTCTGTAAAAATACAAAAAATGGTCACTTCTTACATCTTAACTCACATCTTATCTATGAAATAATATTTAAAGGCTTCTCATTTAGTCCTGGTCAACAAAACTTCATTAAAAAAAACATTTCTATTTTAACTTTGATGAAATAGACCAACTTTTACTTTTAATTATCTTGACATTTAATCCCTTCAAATAACAACTTAGAATTTGATTTCTTTTCAATATTTCTTCATCCTTTCTCACAAAATCCTTCAACATTTTAACAAGTTTCCTTTGTAAATGTAAGACAGGAAAGTTATCCAGGTTACTCTTTTGGTTTGTTATTTGAATATCGCTTTTAATTATTATGTTGTCAGCCCCTTTCACTTGTATGATCAGTAATACATCCTTTTTCATATCATTCTTGCAGTCTGTTATTTTTAAATTCTCCTTCAATCCAGTCTCAGTCTTGTCTTGTTAAAACTTGTTCCTTTTCCATATCATCTTTTAAATAAAGTCAGTGCAATGGCAGGCACCCTTAAACTTAGTCTCTGGCTTCATTGTTCACAAATATTCTTCAATGCAGTAAATGCTAAGTATTTTGCTCCATTCTGTATTAGTAACACAAATTTAAGTGTTTCTCCTTTAACTGTGATATTTAATTCCTTCTATTTTTTTCAGTTCCTGCCCAACTATCAAAATCCTATCATGTAATGTGGTTTAAAAAAAGAATTCAAAACAAAAGCATTTCCCCACAGGACGGATTCTGATAATTAATTTCAGCATTGCATTTCAAACCCATCTGGATCCTTAATCCTTTTTTAACATTCCAAAATCAAAGTTCTAAACACCTTTGCTGTTCAATCCAAAATATTTTTACAAGTACTTAAACTTGTATCTAAAACTTATTTCACAAAGGACTGAAGGAAACTCATTCAGTGCTATAAAACCTGTCAATCCAAAGGTTCCTAATAACTGAAAAGCAGTTAAGAAGCAATTTCCAAAAGTGATTAAGAAATGAGGCTCAGCAAACCTTATGTCTGTATAGCCTGCATTATGGCTGTGAGCTTAATTGAAATCTCTTGACTCCCAGCTGCTCACCTCGCAAGATGTAATGGTATGTGGGAATGATCTTGAGGGAAGAGTGGAAAAGATGTTGCCAAAGGAACAATCAGGCAAGAGGGAGAGGAATACCCAATGACTTAACAGTCAGAGAAAGAAACTTAGGAAGGATCCACACTAATTGATCAGGCTGTTTAAAGTGACCATGGGAGATTTGCACATTCAGAGTGATGTCATCCCTTCCCGGTAAGCCAGAGAAGAAACATAACCAAATAAGTGCAATTCGATTTATTGTAAGGCTATGTGAATGGGCGAATCTCGATACAAATTTTCCACAGTCACTTTTAACTGACTGATCAATTAGGTTCCCTTTCTAAAAAAAATTTCTCTGACTTTTAAGCCAGTTGGGTGCCTTTCCCCCACCCCATCCCTTGTCTGATTGTTTCTTTGGCAGCATCTCTTTCTCTCATCTCTCAAAATTATTACCACGTTGAGTTATAAGAGGGCCACAGTTTCTTCAATCTATACATGAGCAGCAGCTATTTGGAGTACAAGTGGGTATTCTCACAAGCTTTCCTTTTTCCAGAAAGAATTGGTTGCAATGTTGATTCAATATAATCTCTGTTTCTTCATGGACATCTACTTTGTCATGAATCTTCACTGGATGTCCATTGAAGTGGTAATTTATGACAGTCACATGATGCATCACACATTGGTCATGCCCATCCCTAGCTTAGCAAAGGGGGGGAGGTTGCAATACATCATGGGATGACAGCAAAACATTGCAAGTTTGACACCCATGCACTAGATAGTAGCAAAAGTTTTCTATATCTGGTCAGCAAATACTGAGTAGAATTTACTTACTCATTTACTCACTTCTCCCTATTGCTTCTCTCCTTATTACTGTATGTCACTCTAAGCAAATGCTTAGCTGCAGAGTGATCCTATAACAAGCTATGGCAAGACATTGAATGGTTGATTATGTGCCATCAATCTCTTTTCAACTTCTAATGTTCACATAAATATTTTCTCCATGATAATATATCCCAACTCTGGTCTTCCAGCAGTACACTCATCATCACTGTAACTGTATTCACCTTGCTACTGATTGCCCTCATCTTCTCCTTCTTTCCACCTTTCCCAGCATTAGAGAATTTTCCAAGAACTGGGTCTTTGCATAATGTGTCTAAAATGCTAGGTAACCTCAATTTTATTCAAAGAGTGACGATCCAAAGGCTGTTTCCTTTCCACTGTATTTTCATCCAGTACCTCAATTTGAAATCATAGAATTTTCAAGAATAAGTTTGTGAGTATGCATCACAAGACAAAATTCAGAAGTCCTGAAATAATTGATCCATAACAGAATAACAGACTTACAGAACAGACTTCTAGTCCAACCCCCTGCTCAGACAAGAACGCCTACACCATTTCAGAGAAATGGCTGCTGTATCTCTTCTATCCCTTCAGTGTTGTAGCACCCACAACTTCTGGTGGCAAGTTGTTCCACTGATTAATTGTTCTGTCAGGAAATTTCTCCTTAGTTCTAGGTTAGTTCTCTCCTTGATTAGTTTCCCTTCATTGCTTTAACAGCTTTCAGAAGTTTGAAGGGTGGTAGGAAATATAAAATGTTGCTACAGTTCCGTTTCATTTTTTTAGTATACATTTTATTAAAACCTTATTTTTAAACCGGAAAACTAACATGATTTAGTTAACCATTTCTAATTCAGAAGAAGAAAAACAAAGAATGAAATAGAGAAAGAAGAAAGGAAAAGGAAAAAGTGCAGAAAAAGAGGAAAACTTCAACATATTATACCAGTCTTCGGAGAGGGGCGGTATATAAATGCAAACAAATAAAATAAATAATAAATAATAATTCTTTTTAAACTGTTCCAAAGGTTTTAAACTAGTATCTCCTTTCTCTAGTTCTAGTTCCATTTCCCTTCTCTCTTTTTCCTTTCCCCTTCCTTTACTTTTTTAATATTCACTATGAGTGAATGCTTTAAAAGTTTAGCTGCAAACAGCCAGGGAACAAATCTATTTGGTGATCAGTATCAAATGGCACTCACTGATTGATCAGTACTTACTGATTGATTTTCAAGGCACAGGGCAAGCGCAACCACACTTTAATTCTTTTTAAAGAATAAAAAAAAAGAAGAAGAGTGGAGAATATTGAGTACTTTAGACAAAAAAAAATCTATTGTTTTCATTCCCTCCCTGAATAGTTGAAAAACTGTTAGTACACACTTCCTAGTATTGGTAAATTTTAGGGAAAGCCTTGGGGATGGGCAGGGTAGTTCAGGTTACTAATCTAAATTACAATAACTACCTCTTAAGTGGACAGAATCAACTTTGTAGCCTATTCATTCTATAAGCCAAACTTTATCTGGTGATAATTTGATCCATCTTGGTCTTGTGTGAGTTTATACCCATAGAGGTTTCTTCTGTTCCATTTCTCCACTAAGTTTCAGAGTTTCACAGGGAACTCATCAGCTATATAGCACCAAGTACCCTCTCCCTGATATCCCTGATTTATTTTCAAGTATAATCAGATTCTTTATCAGGCTTGTACCCTATGCCATCCATCTGGTAAGCTCACTAGATTCGCTTTTCTCACCATGTACATGTACACATGCAAACTAGACAGTGTTGCTTCTCTGTGTCATATAATATAAGTGGGTATATGCATAATTTTGTATTTATTCATTTAGTCATGCTTATATAGTGTATATTGGAGGTGGTGACCCTTTGAGAGCTGTATGCAACAAAATTTCATTTTAGTTCAAATACTAATTGGTATATGTCAATTAAGGGACACAGTGGCTCAGCGGGTAAGACAGCTGAGATTGTTGATCGGAAGGTCGGCAGTTCAGCGGTTCGAATCCCTACTGCCATGTAATGGGGTGAGCTCCCATTACTTGTCCCAGCTTCTGCCAACCTAGCAGTTTCAAAAGCATGTAAAAATGCAAGTAGAAAAAGTAAGGACCACCTTTGGTGGGAAGGTAACAGTGTTCCGTGCGCCTTTGGCATTTATCATGCTGGCCACATGACCACAGAGATGTCTTTGGACAGAGCTGGGTCTTTGGCTTTGAAATGGAGATGAGCACTGCCCCCTAGAGTCAGAAACAGCTAGCACTTATGTGCGAGGGAAACCTTTACCTTTTTTTATATGTCAATTAGTGTACATTCAAAGTGACAATAAAGTTATTCCAAGTTCTAATCAATGGACCATATTTACATGAGTGATAAAAATTATTTGCCTTATTAATTTCAATATGACATTTCACTTTTTCATAAAATTCATAAGAATCAGTTGCTGATACCATTGGGTATTAGCAGATGTTACTAATAATAGCATGTTATATGATGGATGCTATCAGTTCTTAATGCTGTGTATGAAGTTTCTTTATTGTTTTTCCTTTAAATAAATCTAGAGTCAGGTTTCAAAGTGCATATAAGAATCTAGTAACAGGAGAAGAACAAACCTGTGAGTGGGAATAACCACAGGTGAAAACCAGCATAATAAAATCAATATTCAAGCGCCAACTAAATGATGGTAATCTTGTGAAAATGAAGATTAGCTTCCCAGAGAACAGCAGAGAGATTTTCTAATACCCTGAATATCTATTATTGTTGTGGCAGTGGAAAATTAACACTTTCCCCACTAATAAAGTTTACAAATGATGGGGGTCAAAATAGAAGAAATGGGGGGGGGGCTCTTTCTCACCTCTTAAGACACTTCATTTCTCCAAACCATGAGCTCTTTAAATCAGATATCCCACTGAGCATAGCCAAACCTTAGATGTGAATCAAATATCTTACCCAGTTTAATAAGAGCAATATGAGAAAAAAGCTGATGAAAGTAGAAATAATTTAATGAAGTGGGGAGATGTATTTTCCTCCCAGTCCTGCTGTCTGTGACATTTAACTACATACCAATTGAGATAATTAAATGAAACAACCTTTTCCAGTGAGAAAGCTAATTTTATTAATTAAAGCACTTTTTACGAGAGGAATCTGAAATTCTTGTAGGATCCCCTATTGGTTTTGTAACATCAGCCCTATATGCAGAAAGTGCAAATGGAGCACAGTGATTTCCTGTCTTATCATTCTCATGAAATTATTTTTGAAAAGTAATGAGAGCTATTCTAGAGATGGCAGGAACAGATCATTCCTCTGCTATGAGATTTGTAGCAATCAAAATCTGACATAAGCCTCTCATAATTTTCCACGGGAATCATGGTTCAATCTGGGAGGAAATTTTATTGGTGGATGGAGGAAAACAGCCCGGGGGGGGGGGAGTGTGTGTGGGGAGTCGACAATAGAGAGATACATGGACAAACTCATGGAAGTTTGTTTATCACCATATCTTGTCCCATAAACAATTATAGCAAATGTTTCCATCCTATGTTTTCATTCACTCATCAAGCTGAAGAGCTGCTGAATTCCTTTCTGTGGAGTCATATTCACATTTTTCTGTAGACCAGAGGGAGTGTGGTTTTGTGCGCTGCCTGCATCCCACGAATGGGGCTTCAATTTGTAGGAAGAAAAATCCAGTCCAATTCCAAGCCGAGATAAAGGCCCTGGAAGTAAAATGGAGGCTGATTGGAAACTGATCAGCAGAACCAGCATGCAGTTGTGGGACAGCTGAAAAATTGGTTGAATGAGTGGATGGATCTTTATATGTTTCTGTCACCTTGAAGTTTGAACTTGTCTTGGGATTGTGCAATGTGCAATAGTCTCTTGCTAATTCAGTGATGATGTCCTCTACTTATAGGCAATGTCCTGTCCTCCTTAATCCCATCATCTGGAGCTGAAGGTGTTTTGTTTATGAGTAAGGTCCAGATTTCTTAATGGGCACAAAATCTCCAGCACTAAAGGTTTCAGGCATCTGCTGGAGGCTGTTTTACTATGCCGGGAACTGGGGCTGCTTTCTGCCTCTAAAAGCCTGTTTCTTCATTTCTCCTATGGGGAAATATAATATTCTGCATCTATTAATAATTCCATTCTTCTTGGAGGGGGGATTCCCATAGGTTGTTTGCATGGCCCTGTGTCTAGCATACCACGGACTGTTGCCAGTCCATGGAGCGGGGTCTGGGGACCCATGACCTAGGTAAATCTGTCAATATACATCATTGCCAAGGTCAGAAAATTCATTTAATGTCAGAACAGGATCTGAGTTCAGTGGCATTTTGAAAGCAAGTGTCACTACACTACTTCACAGGTATATGAAATGCACTGCACCTGATTAAAACTAGGTTAAAAACACATGATGCTGAATGCAGAGACAGAATGAATAAGTAAGTTTCCCCTTGTATGTTATCTTCTGAAAAGGGTAGCATGTAAAAAAAATAGTCACCTCTAGTTTAGGTAGGTGACAAAGAAGTCTAATAAATAAAAATAAAAGCATGACAATGTTCACAAGAAATCTAGGAAAGCCAAAAAGGTTGAAATACCCCCTCCATTAGACAAAAGGATAATGCAGCAATTAGATTTAACTTTTTGATTCTCATGTAGATCTAATAGTTTAAAAGAGGACAAAATAGTCTATCTCTAAAATGGTTGATGATGAATAATGCATGAAGTAGCTAAAACAGGCTCTGTTTTCAGAACAGCTGTGATAAAGGACAGGAGAAATTTATTGAATAAATTATTCCTTGTGAATTATTTGTTTAGCTCTAATTAGTAGGATGGAACCAGCTGTTTTTATGCTTATTCTACTTGTATTTTATGCCAAACTTGGTTGATTTCTTTCATGTGCAATGTAGAGTAAGATTTACTTCTTTGTTTTTACATGCTGTTGTTCCTTGTCAGCCTGAACCTTTCTTATAGGAAAAAATGATTGGACATTCAAAGCAATTTGTTCTAAAAAAACCCTGAGAAATTGTGTATGGTTTGGCCCCTATATATTAAATGTGGTGAAGACAGAGCATATGGTCATCAGTATGCAGACAGACACCTCACTTGGCTCCTGCCAAGTTCCCTCTCTCACCTGACTCCAGGCTCTTTTAATTAAAAATAAGGGAAATTTAAAAAATGGTATGCTACAAAGCAAAATAGAATCTCTTGACCAGAATACTTTGGGGGTCACATTAACCTCAATGATATTTTTAGAAACAAATAATGATAAATAACTGCCACTTAGCGTTTTGGCTAATAATGTGCTTACTGTTTCAGGAAAAGGAGAACAACATAACAGCAGGTGGCTGTTAGTTCATTTTTTTGTATTTTCTGAAATACAAGTATGACATATATCTATATCTGTCTACAGTGTGTGTCTTTGTGTGTCTGTGTACATGTATGTGAATATATATGTATGTGGGGAGGGGAAAAAAACCATCCCAAATCGTGCTGACTGCTGTGATCCTGGGAGTCTCAAAAAGGCATGGGTTTCTACCTAAGCCAGCAAACACTTTGGGGCAAAAATGGAGGTGGGGGTCCTGAGAAAGGAAG
>JANHFP010006777.1:109738-125467 GCA_032468135.1 Calamaria suluensis
AATATGTTTTTCTATCCAGGGAAATATAATATTCTGTCTTTTTTATATTTCCTAAAATACTTCATTCTTCTGGGGGGTGGTCTGTACTAACTTCCTATACAGGGAATACAATATTCTGCCTTTTCAGTATTTCCTAAAATACTTCATTCTTCTAATAGGGGGGTGAGCACTAACTTCCTACACAACTTCGGTTGTGAGCAAGGTTACTGTGAGCAAGGTCACTATGTTTTAATGATTTTCTCTTTTACCAAAAGAAAGAAAATAGCAAAAAGCTTATCAAGCTCCTTTGATCAGATAATGTTTACTTCTCTTTTGTTCTGATCAGCAATTATAAAAAAGAATGTTTTTTTTTAACTCCATAGTCAATTTTTAATATTTGTCCTGATTAATTAGTCTAATTACTATTTCACTATATTTTTTAAAAATTTCATTCTTTTTTCATTCAGAATGATCTGCTAACCTATAGCCACGCAAAATGCTAAATCAATCTTTCTGGGAGCATTGTACAACCTCACCTATCACTTCACTAAATGTCCCTTTATATTGAGATAAATCAGACAATTGATTCAGCATTGCTGTTCTCACAGAAACTGGACTTTTTTTGTGGCGCTGAGAACTTGAATGGAACTTGTGAAGGTTTAAGGTTGGATAAATCTGCCACTTTCAATCTCAACATCTTTCCATCTTTCCCTATAGAAATATGCAATTTTTGGATAATACATTTTGAACAATGAAGCAGGCAAACATCTTTATTTTATTTATCATATTTGTACAGCTGACCACATTCACATAGTGACTCTGGGTATGTATACAGTAAAATAAATAAATAAAAGCATCCCAATTTAAATTATTTTTTTTTAAAAAAAATGAGATAAAAAAGAAGACAAAATGGTGGCAAAGAATACAGAGATTGCATCAATTAACAATGGTAAGCCATCAGAAATTTCCCACTCTCTCATAAGAACTTAGGTTCTGAGTGGAACATTTCTGATTAGGTCCTGCCTGATGAAATGCCTTAACAAACGGTATCCACAGCATGCCTCCTACAGAATTCGCTGAGATGAATACTTGTAAATGGGGAGAAGCGGTCCTTCAAATACCCCATTAAAACCAAGTAGCACTTCAAAGCTCATAACCTAAAGTGACCAGATTTCAGTCATCAGAAACTCAGAAAAAGCCAGACATCGTTGACAGGGGCGGCACTGCCGAGGAAGGAAGGGAAAAAAAACCCCGGGACTTTTACAAATTGCCCAGGCCTCCTGTCAGCCCGGACAGTGTCGATGGTGGGGGGGGGGGGAGAAAGAAAGAAAGAAAAACCTGCAGGAAGAATGAAGTCTCTTCTCATCCATCCGCGTGCGGGGCAGGACTTCCTGGAACACCTAAAAAAACCCGGGACTATTGCAGATTGCTGCGGGACGCATGACTTTGATCAAAAAAGTGTGTCCGTCAGGACGGATGGTCACTGTATCATAACTAGCATTTTGAATTTGACCCAGAAGCAAACCGCTCTCCAATGCAGTTTGCAAAGTAGTGTAATATGTGCAGATCACAGTGTGCACATACCAGAGGTGGGTTTCAGAAGGTTCTGACCAGTTCTGGAGAACTGGGAGTGCAAATTTTGTGTAGTTCAGAGAATCATTAGAGGAAATTTTGAGTAGTTTGGAGAACCGGTAACTACCACCTCTGACTGGCCCCACCGCCATCTATTGTCTGCCTCCTGAGTCACAGCTGATCACAGCTGGGAGGAAATGGGGATTTTGCAATAACCTTCCCCTGGATTGGGGAGGGAATGGAGATTTTACAGTATTCATCCCTGTCCCACACCAACCAAGCCATGCCACTCACATCAAGCCAAACCCACATAACCTGTAGTAAAAACAATGAAACCCACCACTGGCACATACAGTAAGTCTTTGTGTGGTGACGTTTTGCACCAACTGAAGCTTCTGAATATTATTCAAAGGCAGCTCGATGTCAAACATATTATAAAAATATTTATTGACCAAGTTTCTATCAATCTCAACTTTCAGCACTTCTCTGCCATTCCTGGGTCTTATTTGGAGAAGATTGAGCCAATGTAAGAGTTATATAGTTGTATAATTTTTTATCTTTCTTATCTTATCTGTTTACACTTTCCATCTTCATGGAATGGCTACTATACCAGGTTTTTCCCCCTCTTCCAATTAGTTTGAAAAGAATTCCTTTGTTCTTGTGGTGTTTAACTCTTCACTCTGAGCATGTACTTTCCCGATACTACAGTTCTAACTCTATGTCCACATCCTTCATAATCTGGTCCTCTTTCCTTTTGCTTTATCTTTTTGCTTTCATATCTTCATATCTTCACTAAGCCTCTTTTGGTGAAAGATTTTTCCCCTAGGCCAAATTTATTACAATTGCACTTTTAATGTCAAATGTCTTGGAAGCTCCTAACCATGTTGAATTTCCCTTGCTACAGAATCTTACTTATCACTTATAAAAGTCAATTTTTTTGAAGTCTTATGTGCACATTTGAGTACGTTTAACTTTTGGTTAAAGAACTCACAGTTAAGTTTCTCACCCTGCCTAAAGCTGCAGTACTTTTTAAGAAATAATACACAAATTATTTTGCAGTTTGTATCATAATAGGTTCAGATTTTTCAAGCATCACTCTTTATCTCCTACAGCTGATTTCACGCACCTTATGAAACAGAAAATATAGACCGCTAAGTGGACCGATAGTATCTGAATCTAATTTGAGCTGATACCAATTGAAAAGCTGAAAAAGAAAATGCAAACACTTGCAAGATAGAACTTCTCTCAACTGTATCTTCAAAACCCATTGCAATTCTACCCTGCAGCTTATTCATTCAACTGTTACATTAGTAAAGCTAGACTTTCTCACTTGCAGACTTCAAGCAGAGAGTAATGGCACACCAAAGTTGTAAAAAATATTTGCATAATGCAGACTAAATATTTCAGGGATATGATATAGGCAAAGGGCAAAGCTCTTAATGTTGATGAATAACACACAGCATATTTGTCAATAATATGTTTGCACAGTGATAGGACTGAAATAAATTATTTCAAGAGTTCATTTTTACAAGACTTGTGGAAAGATAAAAAGGGTCCTGTGGCAATTATTTAGGGACTTACTCTTGTATGAAAAACTTATTTTGCTCAGTGTGAGATGAAGTTAGCTGGATTGCCTTCTTCGGAGCTATAGAAAGGCCTATGCAACTTTTTATCTTCTGACACATGAGCATAGTAAAAAGAAAAAAGAGAGAGGGGTCGAAATTATGCTATAGGAACACAAAATAAGGAAACAAATCATGTGAGCATGTTTTGAATATTTAAAATAAACTAAATATCAAGTGTCAAAAATGGAACTTGACTCAAACAACCCTTTGACTGTATATTCCGAAACACTGGAAATACTTAAGAGTAATTCTTTAGTTCAACTCAACAGCAATAATTCCATTCAAAGTTTCCCCATTTTACTTAAACTTCTAACCAAGGAAGACCAATCAATATGAAAGCTTGCTTTGTATTTTTATAATTTCAATATGTATACATGTTATACATATTGAAATATGTATAACATATACTATAGGATCTGTACAATCTTAAGTCCTGTTGAAGGAAGAGTGCAGAAAAAACTTAAGGATCAGAACTTCCAACCTTGCCTCAAACCCTAAAGGCATTCTTAGAAACATACAAAGGTAGGAGTCCAATTATTTGGGGAAAGGGCTGATTTTTATGGACAGCAAAAAAATTAATTAACCAAAGAGAATGATCTTGTGGTAAGATGAGGTGGGTAGAACTTCCCTATTGGCAGTAAGGTATTTGTTATTATTATTATTTTGTGAGAGCATCTAAGATAGCTGTTCTGTGAAATCACCTCCAACATGCCCTCAAAACACCAAATGTGATTTCTGTTCCCCAAAAGCTGCTTGCTTTTACTTTAGATTTTTTAAAAAAAGCTGAAACATGCTTTTTGGGTTTCTTAATTATTCTTTGCTGCAAAGATGCAAAATTTTCTTTTTCCCCCGCAAATTTTCTTTTCCCCCCACAAATTGTTTGGCGTTGCCTCTTTCCTGGGGCTGAGAAAAATAAATACTGTCTTAAGGTCACCTAGCTGGCTAGTCCAAGTCAGGATTAGACGTCACAGTCTTTCCAGCTTGATGCCTTAACCACTACAGCAATCCCCCCTCTTTCTCCCTCCCTCTCCCTCTCTCTGTCCCTCTCCCTCTCATACATGTACATAGATTACATACTTGGAACGTGCTATATATTTGGACTACAAATGTGACTACAAATCAAGTCACACTCCCAGTAATCTCACACTATTACACATAATTCTGGCTTTGGTTTACTTATTTTAAATCTCTAATTCCTTAATTGCAGCCATAGACCTACGGCTAGGCCAAAGAAAGACTGGTTTGCCTAAGATCATTCTGTAAGTTAATGACAGATGTGAAAGCTATTAATTTATCCACCTCAGTCTCAATAAAAAAGGATAATAGCCTTCAAAGTTGATTGAAAAGATGTAAAACTTTAAGCATTGTTTGGCCTTACTGGCAGACAATAATAGTGAAAAGTATAACTCCTTGGGCTATATAAGGTTATTGTAATCATTTTTGCCCTTCATGTTTAATATATATATATTAATTAAAATAGTGTAAGTAGATAGGATTAGGAATTATAGTGTGCTTTCAATAGTTCCTTCTGGAATCTTCTTTGTTTCTACTGTACACATGGAGTGTGGCAGGACTATTTTTCATTCATCAGGTAAACGAGCTGCAACTGAGTGGTAAGCACATTATTTAGACTATACAATAAGGAAACTTTCTCTGTGAGTTTTCTTTTGATGTATGTGGAATTGCTGATGCAATATTTTGGCTGTGTGATTGAGCAGTGCAAATGCATACATTCTTCTCCTTCTGCCTAATAAAATTGCTGTGCTCTGCTTTTATTCCCACAGATGAAACTTCCAGGCTGACACCTATTGTGAAAAGCATAATATCAATATAGATTTTAATAGAAAATAGAAGTGGAAGTGAAATAGGCAACCCAATCTTGGCTATGTATATTCAGAAGTCATTCTCAGAAAGCTCAGTGGACTTGCTAAGTCAGTTAAATACGATTTCAGCTTTAATCATAACATCAATAATTAAATAGCTATTTATTATTGCACCAGTTAGATTGAAAATCTTTGCACAATGACTTGGAAATAAAGCCCCTTTAGATACATTCAGTTCTTTGTTCCACATGATATTGAGAACAGAACTATTTTCTCCAGGTAGGAGATTCTTGTTTTGCCTTAAAAATCAGATATAATATCTTCTTGTAACTTGGCTGGGACAACAGGAGATCTTCATAATGATTCTGAGCATTTTTCTATTTCTTACTCCTGAATTGAACTACAAAATGTGTTACTGCAGAGCTAAAAAGTCATGTTAAAAATTGGTTAAAAAAAGATTTATAAAAGAGTTTGAAATGCTGATCCACAAATGTTTCAAAACTTGGAACTATATCAGCTTGTGATAATGTTTTCATGCTTCTGAAAATCACAAATTGCCAAGGTTGCTCAGTATCATTTAGAACAGATTTTCATGGACCAACATGAAGCAAACCATAAGACTAGCTTATAAATTACAACACAAAGCCTTCTTTGAAATGTAGTCCCAACCATAGTCCAGGGCAGTACAGATTGCCCTATAATCGTGATGGTGAATCTATGGCATGAGTGCCACAGATGGCACGTGGAGCCATATTAGTGGGCATACAAGCACAGCTCTGGTGCATATGCATGTGCCGGCCAGCTAATTTGTGGGCCTTCTGGGCCCATCGAAAGTCAGGAAACAGACTGTTTCTGGCCTCTGGAGAGCCTCCAGGGGGGTGGGGAAGGCCCATTTTTCACTCTCTGCAGAGAGAGAAAAATGACCCTACCAGTCCAAAAGTGGGGGAGCTTTAGGGGTCATGCATGCATGCTTGGGGGAGCATAGAATTATGGGTGTGGGCACACAGAGAGGCCCCCCAACCACATGACTCCCACTTTTGGCACACAATGCCCTATAATGTCAATGTCATTTTGCAGAGGGATGAGAAAAATTGGAGTCGGTGCTTGAGATGTCTTTTCTTTAAACCAAACCACTATGAACCAACATTAGCTCCCACTGTTATAACTCAGCAACATTGTCTTGAATAAGTGATGAGTTTATGTGATAGGGCCTCATAAGCATTGAGAGAATAAATTAGAAAAAACTAATTTCTCCTTACAAGAGAAACTGAAGAAGTTCATTCTAACTCAAACTGTGAACGTAAGGGTTATTGGGAATTCAGGCAATGTCATGGATGTGATCTGAACATAAAGCCAGAAATTATAGTCCTGGATATTTGTGATGAGCTAGGATTTAGACTGTGGTTCGGGATCACTAGTGCCATAATCAGTGGAGATGAGATGAGTAAACAGGAAATGAGTACAAATAAATGGGGACAGTAGGACAGGGATGGTCCCTATTTTGACTACTTGTTGCCTGTTTCGCAGGAATGTTTAGGAATAATGCATATAAAAGGAACCTTGGCAACTTTGTCAACCACAAGTTGCCTAAGGTCAGCATTTCTTAAGGTTTCTCTTGCACATATGTGCTAGTAGTTTCCAACTCTGGGGGGGGGGTGTTCATCTCCATTCCAAAGCCAAAGATCCAGCACTGTCGAAGACACGGTCATGTGGCCGGCATGACTAAATGCCAAAGGCGCGCGGAACATGAAGCTGGGACAAATAATGGGAGCTCACCCCATTACACGACACTAGGGATTCGAACTGCTGAACTGCCGACCTTCCGATCAACAAGCTCAGCTGTCTAACCCGCTGAGCCACCGTGTCCCAGTGTTAGAGGATTAGGGTAGGGTTAACATTGGGGATTAGAAGCTTTTCAGATCTTCTGGCTGTGGGAGGAAATCTGTGGTACACATAAATTGTCTGGGATTCCACAACTTTCTCAAAAAGAAAAATAGGCTGAACTCAGAGGTGTGTTTCGTAGAATTATTTCACTATCTTCTGCTTGTTCTTTTCTCAATGGTATATATTCCCCTCTTCATCCTGCAAACATGAGATTATACTTTCCTCTTTTTCCTTCTATAATTTATAATCCAGCCACCTGCCCAGTTTATTGGCATGCTCGAAGTGTATCTGCCTTGTTATTATTTATTTAATGCATTAATGATATGTCATATTATATCTGTAATTTATCTATTTTTTTCTGTTTTAAAAATGTTATTCTACAATTTCCTGATAGGATATAGGTTATATGAATCAAATCTTCAGATAAAAATCCTTGTGTTTCAATCTCTACTGGTGCCTTGGTTCAATAATCTATCATTATTGTGCTTTATATATTCGGTATAGAGTTTATCATTACTGAAGTTCTCCGTTAAGGGCAAAGGTTTATTACACTGAGCACAGTGGGGTTAATTCACAGAACCACCCACTCATGAATGCTTTTTTACAAAAATGTCACCAGCAGATGGTGGCATTTACACTGATGAGGATTTCATTGAGACCTTCTAAATTGGCATGTAATTAATAAAGTTTACATGCTATGTCTCATTATGAAAGTACAGAATCTGTGAAGGCAAGTGCAAAAGAAGATTATATGTGAATGGACAGATCTAGCACAGTGTCTGTCTGTGTGTGTTTCTGCTGTGTTGAATAAGAAACAGGGCAAAATACTATTTGATATGGCTGGCACCAATAGCTATGAAATTTACTTTTTGGCATCTTGAGGTTGTACTTGTACACATGTCCACAAATAAGCACTTTTACATCTCTACTCACAAGGCAGGCATGAACTAGGCTGGAGATCCCTGGAGACACAGCTAAGAATTACATCTTTATTAATGTTGACCAACACAGATAGTTGGTAGTGACTAAAGAGGCTCGTATAAAATTTGTCCGCTTTGGTCTTTCAAATGCAGCTCACCCTTTTCTTATGCTTCTTCCCTCTACTTGACGGAGCTTCGGTCTTCCTTTTCTCATATACTCTCCTTGCTTGTTTACATTCCTACTCAGAGAATCTTTGGCTGTTAGTAAAGCCCTAGCACCCCTGTACTTTTTCCTCCTCCACCACCCATGCTATTCAGGTGCCTCAAAGCCCCTCCATTCCATTCCATTCTGCTTTCTCAAATTATCCTTCCATTCTCCTCCCTCACTAAATAATCCCTTTTCTTTTCTTTTCTTTTCTTTTCTTGCCCTTCCAGAGATCCTACTTGATCTCACTGCATTTCTAAGTGGAAGAGCTGTCCTCTGTCCAGCAAGTCAGAGTATGCAAGCAAAATCACTGGTGCAGGAGGAGAAAAGCCTTATATATGTGTGTTTTAGGTAGATTTGATAAATTGAGAGCCAGTGTTTGATTAAGGCAGGTATGTCTAAACATGGCAACTCTAATACTTGTGGACTTCAACTTTGTTTTTTTAAATAAATTTTATTGAATTTTCAAAAATTTAAAAACGTATCATACAATTGTACATACACATTTAATCTAATAATTTCATATATCTTGTAATCATATTGGTAAATACACATGACATATTGACGATATGTACATAAACATAACACAAGAAACTAACGTAGACGTGCAAACAAAAAACAACTAGTGTGCTGGCTCACTTTGAACTCTTGTAGCAGATGCAATATCATTTTGATCTTTTCTAATTTTACATTTAATTATTATTAGTATTTATTTTCTTAATCCCCTTTTTTAAATTTAACCAATTGTAAAATATCTCCCATACACAATAGTAGTCTGTGTCCGATTTCCCTTTCAATTTCTTAAAGCTTTGCTGGCTGAGGAATTCTGGGAGTTGAAGTCCACAAGTCTTAAAGTTGCCAAGTTTGGACACCCCTCAATTAAGGTGTGGAACTGGCACTAGCCTCAAGCTCTAACCCATTTTCAGCAACTGAATCCCACTGGGTGACTAGGAGTCATTCACATTCTCTCAGCCCAATGGATCTCAGAGCCGTTGTGAGGAAAAACAGGAAGAGAAAAGATTTAGCTATGATGCCTTTAGCTCCTGAGTGGGGCATAAATCACTAACTAAGAAAATAAGCCAATCCACCTATTATGCAGTTCAAGCATGGGACAAAAATAGTAATCACTGATGGGATGGTTGAAAAGCCTTTAAACAATGGCCCTCAAAGTTTTAATTAATGTTAAATTCCAAAGAGCACAGATCCCAGAGATGTAGCAGTCAGGTCAAGAAAAAAGAAGTAGATGAACTTATCTGGTGAACAGCATCAGATTAAAATATATTCCTAAAAGAGATCGTTAGAAAAAGTCTGCCTTTTACAGATGAAGCCTCTGCTTACTTCGCAACCTGGAAAGTGAAAGCTTATAGTTATCTTCAGTAAAATACATTGAAGAAGAACTAATGAGTGAGAATTCTAATTATCAGTCCCCATACCATTAGTTTTCTCAAATATTTATTCAAAATATTTCTCAGTTTTCTTCTTCCTTACTCCTAGCTGATATCCCATGTGTTTTGCACAACCCAAATAGTTAATAGACAAATCAAATATAATGAGATGACATAGCACGACTAAAAACAGCTGGTTTGTGAAATCAAGTTCTCCACTGTTTTTCATCTATTTTGGGAAATTGGAAAAACCAGAAAAAGCTTGTACTGTAGAGCTGAAATCTGAAGCCTATGCTGTCTCCCTGGGCCTTAGCAATACAGAAGTAAATTATGTATACTTGTTAAAGTTCTGTGTGTTTGTGTGTCTGTGTCTGTGTGTAGAGTTTAATGCTATCAAAATTCATGCTGAATGAGTGCAGAAGAATTTTATTTCTTCCAATGTGGCCATAAAGCCAAAATTAATTGCTTTTAACAAATGAAAATGCAGATAATTGCTGACAGTGGAATAATTTATCTCATCAGTGCCTTGAACTGCCATTAACCTCTTTCACCCTTCATCTACCAAGGAAGGAAGGAAACGCTTCAGGCCACACATCAGTTTAGTTTAAAGCTCCATACTATAACCATCTGTAGGTCATTTCTCTTTTCTCCATTCCCTTGTCCACCACCTGTCTCACAGGCAAAGTAGCTATCTTCAAATTGACCACATGGAGGGACAGTTCCTGATGCTAAGTAATGAAAGGTATAAAAATTGATGACACAAATAAATGTTACAGACTGATGACAACTGAATTGACTTCTATTCATAAAACCAGTGCAGTTTTTTTTTACAAGCATCAGAATTGGCTTAAAATTAATTCACCAAAACAGTACTTAGCCAAATGTTGCTGAAGTGCTTTATCAGTCTTGTTTTCTAGGCATCCTTCATCCTACTTCATCCTTGTTCATAGGAAACCCAGAGTGTAAAGTTTACATGTGAATAAAAGGCAGAAGCTATACCTGCCAACACAACCTTGTAGCCTCTTTGCTGGCAAGGTTGCGCACAATTGGAGATATTCTATATTTTAAAATTATCTGTACGAGTCTGTAAGTAGAGTGGTCTGTGTGATGAGGACACTCATAAAACAGGTTTCCCAATCAGATGGATAAATTCTACTGCAGCCAATAACCCACCCTTCCAATTTACAATTTACTACTTCATATCTCATATACATGAGAAAAGTGGGTGGGGATATGGGGGGGAAATGGAAAATTTGGCACACTATATGCTGTTATTTTTTTTATGTTCTCCTCACTCAATGACTTATGTGATGACCCAGCTTGATGCAAAAGCAGAAAGGCAAGCAATGAAATGAAAATAGTATTTACTGTAAACCCAAATGCTTTTAAAAAGTCTTTTCCGGCACTGCTGGGTTTCTTCAGAGGCAAAGCAGAGATATGCCAAGAATTAGAAATAGAGTCTGGCTGCAGTTCAAGGTACTCACAATACTCAGAAATAACACTGTCCAAAGCTTGCTGAGATATCTCACAAATGAATCCAGGATTTTGAAGGCAAAGAATCACAAAGAAGCTACACCAAAAAATCAGCCTTTGACTCCAGTAATTAGTTCTACAAAACTGGCTACTTTTAAAGCCCCAAGCTCAGCTGTGTCTCATTCCTCACTTCCTCCTGAGCAGACCTTTTTCCAAAGCTCTCTTGTCCCTGTGTCTCTGCCTCAGATCAAGTGGGGAAGCTGATCCCAGTTCCTCTTCTGAATTCCCTTCTCTGGCTCTGCCCCATCCTCATCCACAGCTGCAGCCTCCCCCACACTGTTCTCTGCCAGCTGTTCCTCCTCATCCTCTGAGATGGACACTGACAAAGGCATGACAACTTATTGCAGTTTCTCAGCAATCCAAAATCAGTTACTGGAATTCGAAGATCAGTGAGATTTACCTTTGAGAAGACATAAAAAGAATTAAGACATTTCTACCATGCACTTTTCTTCTTATACATTTCAGACTAAGAACTTCTTGCTGCATTAGAAATCTAAAGAATGACTCTAAGGAATTATTTTTATGACTGGTTCTTGTGGAACATGAGGCAAAAGTCATTATTGCTTAACACTATGATATGGAAATAATGCATACCCTGCTTTACACAATGCAGCAAAATTAATTACTGCCTACAACTATTTCACAGAATCATCTTTAAAGCTTTAAAGGTTCCTAAGCACCTTTTGCCTTTTACATACTGATGCCTGCAATGCTTGCAATAACTATTGAGCAAGTACAAAACCTTCAAATTAGTCAGAACAAATTGGATGATTGTTTAAACTTTTTTTTACAATATATTCTGGTCCAGTTCTTAAAGTTTAAAAATATTGAATTTCTGACTGTGGTATGGGATTCCAGGTTGAATTCTCTGAATCTCCAGTAAATTGTAAATCACTGGGAAATATTGAAACTTACAAACTGGTTTCAGGGGAGCCCCATTCTAGTTATGGTACTTATACTAGTTAAAGTACTTATTGATTTATTTTGATTTGGTACTGCCCAACTCCAGAGCAACTCTAGGCAGTTCATATTATAATAAATAGAAAAAACAAATGAGAGCAAAAGGGAACTGCATAAGGAGAAATTTCCTGACAGTTAGAACAATTAAATAGTGGAACAACTTGCCTCCAGAAGTTGTTAATGCTCCAGCACTGAAAGTTCTTAAGAAGATGTTGGATATCCTTTTGTCTGAAGTAGTGTAGCATTTCCTGCCTAAGCAGGGGGTTGGACTAGAAGATCTCCAAGGTCCCTTCCAATTCTGTTAATATATTATAATAATCTGAAAAAGTTCAGGAGGAGCTGTCTTCCTTGTGCAATATTTTTGAGGAAAATAGGTTATGACAAACAATTCTGTGAAGTCACAATTGGACTCTGTGCAGGTACATAATATTTGGATGTGATCATAATGAGGAGCTTCAGCTATTTAAACAAAATTACTACTAAACTATCCATTTCACATTCTAAGTATGTCCAAGGTATCATAAACTTTGTTCTAGTTTATCATCACTATGTATGGATTGCAAGCACATTCAGAAATCAGTTCCTCATTCAGCAATGGGCATAGTAGACAGTGTAATTAGGTTTGTGTTTATTCCCTGGGGCTGAAACACAGTTTCCCCAGGAATTATCAGGTGCCAGTAATGTGTCCCTGTCAATGTAGATGTCAACATTGGGAAAAGTGTTGCTGGGTATCTCTGACAGGAGAGCCAGTACTGTGTCTACTAGAGCCGTGATGGCGAACCTATGGCACGGGTGCCACAGGTGGCATGTGGAGCCATATCAGTGGGCAAGCGAGTGTTGCCCTTGTTCAGCTCTGATGCGCATGCAGGTGCTGGCCAGCTGATTTTTGGGCCTTCCAGGCCCACCAGAAGTTGAGAAAGAGGCTGCTTCCAGCCTCTGGAGGGCCTGGGGACTGGGGAGGGCCTGTTTTTCACTCTCCCCAGGCTCCAGAGCCTTTCTAGGGAGGGTAGGGTAAATTGAATTATGGGTGTGGGCACGCGGACCTGCAACCCCACTGGGCACCCCCCACTTTTGGCACACGATGGCAAAAAGGTTAGCCATCACTGTACTAGAGCATATCACTCTCCTGAACCAGCTCTCAATAGTGGAAATATACTTAGTTTTCCAATGCAGATATATTGTCTCAAAATAAAATATAAAAGTAACTTAAAAGTTTTAAAATATGGAAATGACTCCTCCAATCAGTTGTGAGCAGCCACCACAACAATATTTTGAAAAATTCTACAGCAGTCCTTTGCACGCAGCAGCATCACTATTCAGTGTGTGTGACTCAGCTGCACTTCCTCCTTTTATTTCTTTATTTCTTTGTTAAATTTATTTGCTTCTATCTCACCATGGGGTACTCTACCCAGTGTACAGCAATAAAAATGAACAATGAAAAGAGTGTAAACTTTTTGATTCCATTTCCGGCGGCACTTGGGGATGGTTGCACAAGGACAAGCCTCATCCTGCATGTAGGATTCCCCCTCGTTGGTGGGCTGTTCGGTGCTAAAGGTCACCTCGCAGGGATGATTGACCCAAGGGGCACATGCCTGGAATGTTAGGGGGGATGGCAATTCAAGACAAGTCCTAGGAACCGCAGGTTGAGAGGCGGCTGTTGGAGCCACCATTCCCACTGAGCATGGAATTAACGCTTTTGGATTGAGGTGCTGCAATGTTGTGGTGGATTTGTCAATCTGGATAATGGTTCTGGCAGTGAGTGAGACCTTCCAGTTTGTCGTTTGGATGGAAAAAGAGGGGACTGGTTGAAATTGACTTTTTGGAATAGTGATCCCTCCACATGCAATTACTTAGATACCAGCTCCTGTTTCTATAGCTAGAAGAAGCAGGACAGCAGGTGTGAAAATGATGGGATATTGTCAGTCTCCTCATTCTTTTCAGCAGAAGACCAGTGCGAGGCTTGAGTTTTTAATTTATTTTCTTTCCCCTTTGTTAAGAGTGGGCATCAAGAATTTTTTTCTGTGGCAGGACCAATAATAGGGTCCTGAACAATGAATGTTGCTATATATTCTCAGCATTTCTGAGCCAACAAAAATAATGGGTTATCTTCAAACTGTTTCTGAGAAATTCAGAAATTATATTCATTTGGGAAGATTTGTATTTTCTTTCCTGAATTGTTAAGTCACAACTCAGGAGAAGCTCCAGGTTGGCAAAATACAATAAATATTTATGGATCAGTTTTAAAAGGTATCTAATGTAGAATATACCGTTCCTTTCAGGGAGATCACAAAGGAAATAGTAGACAATACAACTACCTTTGTGTCTCATGTTCTCCTAGTTCTGATCCTAGTTCAACTTTCCTTCAGTATCTTATACTAAACTTTGTTATTGTTGTTGCTGTTAGTTGCAAAGTCATGTCCGACCCATCACGACCCCTTGGACAACATTCCTCCAGGCCTTCCTATCCTTCACCATCCTCTGGAGTCCACCTAAACTCACACTTACTGCTTCAATAAATCCATCCAGCCACCACATTTTAGCCATCCCATTCTTCTTTTGCCCTCAATCTTTCCCAGCATTAGGTTCTTCTCCAGTGAGTCCTTGCTTCTCACTAGGTGGCCAAAGTATGTGAGTTTCATCTTTAGGATCTGGTCTTCCAAAGAACAGTCTAGGACTGACTGGTCTGATCGCCTTGCAGTCCAAAGGACTCGCAAGAGTCTTCTCCAGCACCAAAGTTCAAAGGCCTCAATTATTTGGTGATCAGACTTTCTTATTGTCCAACTTTCACAGCCATACAGTGCAACTGGAAAAACCATAGTCTTGACTATATGCACTTTTGTTGGCAGGGTGATGTCTCTGCTTTTTAGAATGCTGTCTTTTTAGAATTATTTTGAATAATAATTAATAATACTTAAATAAACCTTCAGGACTTCTAAAGTAATTTGAATTTTTCCTAATTAATGGTATGTTGCTTTATTACCATAACTTAATCCTGGAACTCTTTTGTGAGTAAGGAACAAAAAATCCCCAGAAATCTACTACAAATTGTCAACTAGAGGTAGCATAGTTTCTGTAGAAACTGAGTTCAACAGTATCAAATTGAAGGATGAACTCCAGTTTGTGAACTGTGATTGCAGTTCTCAGAATGTCTTCTGTTGTTCTAACTATGCCTTGAGAAAGAAATGTAGCAAGCATTTACTTATTAATATAGATTATCAGATACATAAATCCCTTGTTCCTTTGAAGAAAAAGGTTTTAAAATGCCTGGGTAACAACTCAATATAAATATAGAAAAAATAATTCAAACTAGCATTGTCATATTAATGATTCCAAGGAACTTCAAAAGTGAATGCATGATCAATTCATTGATCCATGTAAGCATGCTCAAATTACTTAAGAACCATCTTCCTTTGTGATATCAAAAATGGTAATTTTATTGAAGAAATGCACAATAGAAGATGATTGATTGTCTCCTCTTGTCGTGAAAATGAATTATTACCAAAAGCATACATGAAACAAATACCATTTTCACGTTGACTCTTGGTGTTTGTGCCATGACTGTGGGATACAACATAGTCTGTTAACTTAATAAATAAAAAAGCATTTGGCTACAACAGAATTATTCTATCTCAAGGAAAAACAACTTTTTTGGAAATTAGATACCTGACCAGTAAGTCACAATTGAAAATGGATCCTTTAATATATACCAATAGCCAAGCAACTTCAAGTTTTATTTTATTTATTTATTTTGTCAACAAGAAGGAAAAAGTAACAGTACAAACATAAACACTGGCACAAATTGGGCACAAAGATATAAATAGGCAAAACTTAGCCATAAACACA
>JANHFP010006777.1:158547-174870 GCA_032468135.1 Calamaria suluensis
GGGATGAGACCACAGAGTCTCATTTTTACATTATACATTTCTGAAACAAATTAATTTCAAGTGAAGTCATGCACTACAGTTAGCTACATTGTGTGATTTTGGGGAGGAGTTTGATAAAAAAAACTTGATTGATTGATTGATACAGCTGGAAGTCTGAATAACATTATGAGAAGGCTCCATACAGGTCACCTTTTCCTTTGACCATATTAAAGGCATTTGATTTAATGTCACATATCTTTGTCAATAGTGCAAGAATGATTTTAAAGTGGACATTTCTAGATATTATAAACTAAACTCTTTGATAATGCCCTATCAATGGTTTCATGTTTTTAAACATATTTTCAACTAATCAAAGGATAGAGCAATAGTTCTTTCACAGAGATTCTATGGTACTTTAAAATGATATTTTGTATCTGTTTATACTACAGTATTATCAGTTATATGTTAGTAAACTAATGATTACCTTAAATGTAATATATCAGGTAGATTTTTTTAAAAAAAAATAGGTAGTTTCTAAAATAAAAAGGATAAGGCATTGTCATATATTAGGCAGAAGTAGCCATAGCAGAAATATAACAATAAATCTATTCAAAACTACTTTTGTATTTAAAAAGGTGGGGGAGAAATAATTGAGTAGAAAGAAAGTATTACAATTTAAAACAATTCAAATATTCTAAATTGTTAATACAATTTATTGAATGAGAATATCTAGGCCAATCAAAGGAAATTATGTATTTCAAGATTCTGCCAGATTCAGTCTCAGTATTTCATTCAAGCTTACACAATGATCCAGGGCATTACAAAGCCACTCATTAAACAATACCAGAAATGAATGAATTAATTTTAAAAAGGTAAGGGGAACACCAGAAAAATGAGAAACAGCAGGGGAACAGCTAAATTATTGGGTGAAAAAAGAGTTAAAAGAGAGTTATAAGAGACAATACAGAAATTGCAGAGGATTGGAATTAATTCATCACTTGTGTCTTTTAGTGCAAAAAAATAAAAGTGTGACCTGCCTACTGGCCTTTCATGACATTTTCAGGAAGAGAATCTAAAGAAATGCTGTGAAGTACTTGAACTTATTGACAGGTTGAGGACATATAAATCACTGAATGCATCCAGCAAGCGTCCAGGGGTTCCTAATATGAAATTGTTTATCTTCTAACAAAAATATGTAACTGTTTAGCTTTTCTACTGGTGGACTGGCTATCAGCTAATGTAGAAGGCAGTTTTTAAAAATGGCTTCAGGCTAGTTAGTTCTAACATCTCTTCAATGTAAATTGGTGGAAAACGTGATTAAATTATAAGTGTTTTTGGTGGGTAGCCAGATCTTACATTAGAACAAAGCATATGCCTGTGCTGTGAGAATATGTCATGCCAGGTAGGACAGTATCACCTTCGGGACTAATTTGACTTCAAAGCAACTTGCCAGAAAGGCCATTAGTACTATTTATTATCCTGATTGAAAGAAGGGAGAGGGGAGAAAACTACACAGAACACTATGCGTGCATTTTCTAAATCTATTTCTTTGGGAAGTCATTTGTGCCCCTTCTGATCTTCTTCACTAGATCTGTAAAAACATCCCCAAAATCCAATGTTTTCGTGCATTTCTTTTGCATTGTTATTGTATACAACCCAATTTTTTTTCCTTTTTCACAGAAAAAGAATACCTGACCTGGCCAATCTATCTCCTTTAATCTATTTTTGTTGTTGTTGTTGCTGTTGTTTTATGCTTCATTTCACTATTTCATAGTGGATTGCAATCCTGGAAATGAGATAAATGCACTTTATGTTCACTTTTCATAATTTTCCTCCTGTTCAGTGTCTAACCCAGAAGTTCCCAAATTTGGCAGCTTTAAGACTTGTGGAGTTGAAGTGGAGTTGAAGTCCACAAGTCTTAAAGGTGCCAAGTTTGGAAACCTCTGGTCTAACCCCTTAATTAGATTTTATCTTGAAAATCCTAATATATCTGTTTTGCTTTTGAAAAAGCACATTGTATTGTGTTGTAAATTGTTTTCATTCTTTTTTTAATAAACTTTAAACTTTAATCAAAGAGGAAGGGGACTTGGATTGAAAACCACATTTTCCCCCAGAATCAGCTTAGCTTTTTTGCTTATTCTCTATAATCCTAAGTATCTTGGAACTATTGAACAATAATATTTTTTTCAAGATTAGCTCTACTTGCAGATACTGTGACAGACTTCTGTTCTATTTCTGCCTACTGCCCTCATCTAACAGTTCTTGGCCATTAATGCTTTGTTGTGATATCATTTTTCCCTGATGCTAAAGGTCTTCATGTCCCTTTCTTTCAGTTTACTAAAGACAGTCCTTAAGGAAGCAATTCTCTCTCTTATTTTGTATTTTGTATTCAAACCTTCAAATTTCAATCTCTTTTGAATGTATACACTTCATTTCATAATATCCTTTAGCTTGTTGCTTTGTCACCCCCACCCACACCTCCTCTTTGAAGTAGGAAAAGGAATCATAGGAGCTGGAAATAAAGTCTTCTAGTCTAAGCTTTATACCAGAGGTCTTCAAATTTGGCAGCTTTAAGACTTGTGGACTTCTATGCTGACAGTTATCCTGGCTGGAGAATTCTGGGACTTGAAGTCCACGAGTCTTAAAGCTGCCACGTTTGAAGACCTCTGCTTTATACCATCATAGTCAAATGGCTTTCCAATGAACTTTGGAAAATCTCCAGTGATGAGGCATCCACAACTCTGGGAGATAAGCTATTCCATTGATTCTCACTTTCAGGAAATTTCTTCTTACTTTTTGGTTGAATCTCTCTTTATTAACTCTCAGTCTTTAAGTCATTAATTGTATTGGTTCCTTTTTTCAACTAAAACTGATTTTCTAGAATATTCCAAACTGGCTTCTTCCCAAATACTTTATGAAGCAGTTTTACAGATTTTAGTAAATGTCCTGATATCTGGAAAGCAACAAAGGTGATGGTTATACCCAGAGGTGGTATTTGCCAGTTCTCCTAACTGCTCAAAATTTCCACTACCAGTTCTCCAGAACCTGCTGGATTTCACCCCTGATGAAAACATACTAGAACATATGATAGTGCCAGAACTACATTAGATAAAGATTTGCTTTGTTCTTTAGCCAGACTATCATTGCTAAGTCATATTAAAGATAAAGACTCATGTCTGAAGCACAGAAACATATACTATAGGTGTATATAGAAACTAGAACCAGGCAGAAATCTAAAATAAATCACACTGTCTCTTTGTCTCATCACGGCAAATAGTTCTTCTTCCATTCAAAAAGATAGACTGCATCCTATTCATGACAACTGATGGCCAAGTTAAAGTTGGTCTCACATGGATGTAAAAAGAACAATTGGCCTGAGTAAGAGATGTAATAGATCAAAATCTAGGTAATCTATTAGGAAACAAAATGGCATAAATATATAAAACTAATTTCTTATGAATTCAAAGAACACAATGTATGGTTTGTTTTTGTATGGGTTTTAAGGAATAATAGGTGCATAAACTTCAAAATTCATGATGAAGGTCATAGGCAATGCTGATTGATTCTTTGGGATACATACTTGTTTGTGGTGCAGGACTGAGTAGAGGAAAATGTCATTTTCTTCTAAATTAATATCTCACTTTCAATTCTTAAGTCATAGACATTTTAATGTCAATATTTGACTTTAATTGAACTCCTATGTTCAATAACTCCTACATCTTTCTTTTATGCTCCTAAGGTATGTGGAGCGTTTGTTCAGTGTTGTAGTCAGAAGGGTAACAGCTCTGTGCTTGTTTCTCTGCTTTCTCTAAAGGTCAGGCATGAGATTAGCTGAATTAGAGTGTGAAATGTATGGTGATTCTATTTTTCCACTGTCCTGTGGATGACTTCTTAGCCTGGCAACGGGGTATATGACAACATTTAATGCAACTGAGACTCAGACGTTTGCTATCTGCATGCCAACCAATATGATTAATATGCTACAATGGCCCAGGCTTTGCAAGGTCAATATATTGTTTACAAATATTTTGTATTTGCAAACAATATAAGTCATGTGAGCTTTGTAAACTCAGTTACTCATCATCTCTGGAATTTTCGGGCTTACTTTGAAAGGAACTTTAATGTTTAAACCAATGGGGATTGTGTTAGAGAACTGTTTCACTTATAATCCTTTACCAGTGGTCTCCTAGAGATAAACTATAAATGAGCCACAATAATTAACTAACAAACTTTTCCAAATTCACCCTATAGTTCTATTGCACAAAAAACACTATATTTGTTCCATAGTTCGGTGTCTGATCACAAATGGTTTGATTGATTGCATCATAAAACTATGTTTTCTAAAGAAAGCTAGAATACAAAACATAATATTTTTTTTTATTCATCAGGAAAGAAAATAAACCTGGAGTGAAGATTCATTAACATTGTACTCAGGTTAAATATATGTTATACCAGGTGTCAGCTACTGGTTCTTTGATTCAGTACAAGAAGTGAGATCTAGTAATAACCATTCCCATCTGAGAGAATTATATGTGAGTCACTTTTAACTAGAACTATCTTCTGCTGGAACTAGGTTAGAAGAACAAAACTCTATGCTTAATTGTATCATTTTACTTTTGTGGAACTAAAGTGCAAGCAATAGCCTATAAGACATCAAGATTTGCTCCCATCCTAAAACTCCCAGGTGCAAAAAGATATGTAATGCACATAAGGAAAGCTCATTAAATGGCACTAACATATATTGACATCTGCATAACATGATACATAAGAATAAACCAAATTCCCCAGAGTTACATTACATAGGCTGCTTGTGCACAAATACACCTATTCATTCATTCATTCATTCATACCTTTATGTTTTTCTGGTTTCTCTTACGAATGGGATTAAATTATGGGATATGTTGGAAATTATGAGATATGTTGTTTTTTTTTCCTCTTCGCAACATGTTAATATCAATTCTCAAGCATAGAAGAAGTGTTCCAAATATGCTGCTACCTTATCTTGTACAAAATACAAGTGTTAGATAAGTGGTTTGCTTCCAGGAGTTCATTTTCACCAACATCTTTCTGGGGTTATTTTTCAAAGAGAAATGAGTGTGATTCCAGAAGCAAGTAAAACAAGAGATGACAGAGTGGTCTATGGAAATTTTTGAAATTTCACAATATTGTTTAAAATGACAAGATGGTGGGACACGTTACCAGCAAAGAAGATCCATTCACACAAATTTAATACACAACAATGGCATTGGAGCATGCATTTCAAAAGAAAAGATTTAAGATGCCACACATTATATTTTACTTTGAGCAGGGGATAGTTATTTCAGTAAGCCCAAAATGAAATACTAAGGAGAAAGAGCAACTTTGTGCCTATAGAATACTTAGAATGCAGAATAGTATTCATGATTATCATGGGCCATAAAATATAAAGATTTCTGGTCTCCATTTTGAGAGGGAAAAAAATCAACAATATGTGATAATACGAGGGAAAAATATCCTAATGGGGAGTTAAGTTTATTTCATTTCTTGTAAAAGAGATCGTTGCACAAAGAACAGTTTTGGGATATGCTTCCTTTCACTGCATGGATATATCATTTAATACATGTGACCTAAAATTAAGTTAATGGCTTCTTCATCTTTTTAAGGGAATTAGTGGTATGATTTATCTCATGGGCTTTGGAATATTCTGGGTGAGAATAGCATTCAAAGGCAATACCCCTCCCCTGTAAATTCAAGGACAGCAGGATTAAAAAGCAAATTGGCATATTGTGAGCTTTATCAAGGGAGGGTGATTCTTCTGTTAGCACCAGTGTCTTTATATATGGTTAGGAAACTGTAGTTACCATTTCAGGGATGACATCACTACAAATATGCTTGAAAAGATGAATACAGATGCTAAAAAGAGAAAAGTATTCCTAAAGTACATGGTTCAGAATTTTATCTTATTGGGCTTTGACATTATTGTAGGATACAAAGCAGTACATATCTAAGATTCTATTGTTTCTAAAAATACTTCCTAAAGTATTATTTTCTAGCTCTCTTTTATCCGTAGGGTAGAAGTGAAAACTGACAAACACTCCGTTTCATTGTTCTTTTGCTAATACTGGTTCTGTTCTTCACTTCCAAGCATGCACTTAAATAGCAGACAAAACTTACTCTTTGGTGACACCCTGAGGGCAAGTTTCCATATTACACTATAATATATACACCAAATAGAGATCAACAAAAAAACCTATTGCAAATCAAAGGTTGTTGTTGCACCTAACAATGAGGTGTAGCAGTGGCTAATATCTTATCAGACAGAGAAATAAAATAATCCACTACTCTCCATCTTTGGTTTTGGTTTTGCTATATATGATCCTGAGGTTTACAGTCCTTCTGAATTTGGGGGGGGGGGAATGAAGACAGACAGTAGACTTAGATATTTCAAAGGCAGCTTCTTAATATATAAGCTGTTATTAATTTACTATTGTTGGATGCTTATTATACTTCCTGTGACTTATACCAGAGGTTCCCAAACTTGTCAGCTTTAAGGCTTGTGGACTTCAACTCCCAGAATTCTGTAGCCAGCATGCATAAGAGCACTAGCATGCCTACCATTCCTGTCCTAATGTTCTCTTAATTTGCGTTCATTTTTGTATTTTACCTAATATATAATTGACAAAATAAATAAATAAATAAAAAAGTTTGGAAACTTCTGATGTAGACTAAAATGTATATGCTCAAACTGTACTGCTTCTATGTTTATCTCTCTGTCTATATGCTGCTTCAATTACTGAAGTAACTTAAGTACTCTTTGTGGCTTCCCTATGAAGATTAATAATAGCAGATGTAAATATTTTATTTTTGTAAAATGTTGTGGTTGCCTATTGAAAACTTATGCATATCATGATTAAGGTAATAAAAACTTAACCTTTTATTTGGGAAGCGACAAAAAACATGGCTTCAACATACTTTGTGCTTCCTTATTGTGACTTCACTCATATGTTACCTATCCCTATTTTATTACTTCTCTCTTTCTGTGAACCATATCTTACTGAAAGTTTAATTTCAATAGTTGGGTCACTGAAAAATATGCAATTACATATTGAATCACGATATAAAGTGTACAATAATTCGTCAGCAGTTCCACCTACAAGATCAAAGGTTGATGGAAGGTGGATTATTTATTTGCTCATCTTGCTTGGGTTATTTTATTTGTCAAAGCCATTTAGCTGTTTCATCTTTGTCTCCAACAGACATAGTTGAATAACTATGATCGTGTAAAACAAGACAGCTTTTCTGATCCCAAAACATTTGGAGCTTTGACTTGGATTTATAAATGAACCAGGAGCCAATTCATAGTTCAGCACTGGAGTGATTCTGATTGTAGTACATGAAAAAATAAAACCAACAACAAAGGAAGGTAGAATACTTGATCTAAACAAAGAATTAGGACATGATCTAAACACAGGGTGTGCTCTGATGTTTGTTTCCATATCTGTATGTGTTTCTCTTACTTCCCTGAATACATAAATAAGACTTTCATTCAAGCATATTCTGAACAGTTGAAATGATATGAAATGAAATTCCTTTTCATGTGATAATAGCTTGTACACTAGGGCACCAAGATATGTTCCTGGCTATAGTTGGAGGACTAGATCTTATGTTGAAGGGGGCACTGGGTTTCCTGGCAACAGACTACTGAGGCAACAATCCCATGGCCATAGGCATATCTACTAATGTGGATGGGAAATATTCATTTTCTGCATACTGAAAGTATGAGAGCAGTTTTTAGTAATATCTTACAGGTGCAGGTCAAACTACAGTGATGGGCTTTGCATATTGGATGGATATTTGGACAGGTACCCATAAAGGATCCATGCCAGTTCACCCACTCGACTGAGTGTATTGGTTATATGCATATTAGGGCTATGCAAAGCCTTGAGTGGCTGATTCAGTTTGACGAAATTTCAGCCGAGTCGACCCATTCAGAACAATTTACAAACTAAAGTAGGGACCTATTTTAATAGCAGCAATTAAAACTGGGTAATTCTCAAGCACTTAATGTGTCCTGTGTTCTAAATATGGATGGAAAACAGACTTTACTTTTTAAACCTGAATATTTAGCATGGGGAAGGAAAGGGAGGCTAATGTTTGTATGTGCTTGCCAAGCTAATTGTTAAAAAAAATAGGGCTAGGGTAATGAGCCTACAAGACAATTTCTTTCTGCCAACCTTTCTTCTGCCTCAAATGGTACTATACTTCATTGGGTTATCCTGATTTTTCTGATTCTCCTAGTTAACTGAGCATGATGTCCTGACAGAAGTAATTCCCACCTGGGATGTGAATGTATTTTCCGAATTTTCTAACCAGCTAAGCAGCTCTTTCTGACCTTCTAGTCAACCCGAGTGCTCCACCCAGCCTGGAAATCCACTTTTCTATTCAGACAGATATTCTGACACCCTAGAAAAACCCAAAGGTCGAAATCAGCAAGCACAAATCTAAAGCGTCTCAAAGGATGGACAGATTACAGATTAACAGAGTTGGAAGGGACCTTATAGGTCATCTAGTCCAACCCACACAGTCAAAAAGGAGACTAAACCATTTATGACAAATGGCAGTCCAATCTTTTCTTGAAAGTCTCAAGTGGTGAAGCTCCCACAACTTCTGAAAGCAACTTCTGTTCCATTGGTTAATTGTTCTCATTGTCAGAAAGTTCCTTCTCATTTCTAGGCTGAATCTCTCCTTGGTCAGTTTCCATCCATTACTCCTTGCCTGGCCTTCAGGTGCTTTGGAAAATAGTTTGACCCCTTTCTGTCTGTGGCAGCCCCTAAAGTATTGGAAGATGGCTACCATGTCACTAGACTAGCCATGCCCAGTTCTTGTAACTGTTCTTCATATGTTTTAGTCACCAGTCCCCTAATCTTCCTGGTTACTCTTCTCTGCACTTTTTCTGGAGTCTCAACATCTTTTCTATAGTGTGGTAACCAGACCTGGACAGGTAAGAATTGCTTTTGTTGTTGTTGTTGTTGTTTTAATACAACTTTTAAAAGTTTGTATTTTTTATCCCAAGGCAGGACACTTTCTACATTGATTCAGCCAATTTCCATATGGTCTGTTTTTTGTTTTTTTGTTTTTTAAAAAAGAAAAGAAAAACAAGGTTTGGAAACTCTGCTGTTGTTCTTTCATCATCTCTTCTATGTTTGCTCAAAAAGGGGCACAAGAGAGAGCCTTTAAAAAGCATACAATGGTAAAATGACTGATGGTGTCTAATTGAATCTTGGCAAGGTTAAATATCTCTAGAGAATCTAGTATTCCTGGTATTTTTGTTCCATGTTGCAAAAAGTGGGGCAGCTTTGGGTGTTCCCAAGTTTCCCCATTAACAATGTTCCATGCGCCTTTGGCATCTAGTCATGCAGGCCACATGACCATGAAGACATCTTTGGACAGCGCTGGCTCTTTGGCTTTGAAACGGAGATGAGCACCGCCCGCTAGAGTCAGAAACGACTAGTACATATGTGTGAGGGAAACCTTTACCTTTAACACATATATAGGCTTCTCTATTGATTGACACAAGTGGAGGAAAATATTATGTATATGGATTACATAGGAACAAGGTAAATCCCCACAAAGAGTCTATTTCTTTCCAGAATTCCTATTTTCTTCTTCTTCTTTTTTTGTTTGAAGAATCTTGCTTTTCACTTCTCAGCCTCTGCTGAATATATTAATAATCATTCTTCCAGTCAGGTGCCACTTCGGTCTGCTAATATTCTGATCAGGTTAGGTAGTTAAGAAATGTCTGTCGGTGCTTTTTTTTATTTTAGTGCTCAGTCATTAAAAACCATGAAGTGTTCCGCCTGACCACAAAAAAGAATTTGTGTGGGTGGGTGTTGGAAAGTAATTATGAGGCTTTTATTTCACTAATTATTGTTCAGCTTTTGAAATGTCATTGTAGGTCAAAGTAACAGCAGTTATTTCAAACCACTCTAGAATTTAAATAGGAAGGACAAACATAACATGGGGACATGCAGGCCTCAATTCAAGGCAAGTGAATTCACCTTCAACTCCGGTATAAAGTGGAAACTTAAACTTGGGGGATTTTAAAAATGCAATGCAGGATTTTGACAGCTTTTCTACCAAAAAAAAATAATAATCAGACCTGAATCCAATAGATAAGAATAGCCTGTAGTGAGAGGTGATTCTCAGGTTGGTAAGCAACCCAGTAGCCATTGCCAAAACAATAAGCAGGTGTGATGTACCTGTCCTTCAAAAAATAAACCAGCTTCTTCTCCTTTACACAGAATGAGAGCAAAGAAAATTTTTGCCCTCTTTCTCTATGCAGCATATAAGCTTTTCATCTGAAAGTAAAGTATTGCCTTGAATGCTTAAATTGTTACTTTCACCTTCTTAACACTAATCAGAACCCTGCAAGAGCTGTTTCTTGGAGTTATCCACTTGGAGCTGATAGCCAAAGCTCAACACCTCTAAAGAACAGATGAAGCCAATGGCAACCCCAAAACACCCAGTTCAAAACCAGACTTTAGAATCTTCAACTAAAATAGACACTGGAAAGGATCACATCAATCAAACCTGGTCTATGCCATCTTAGATACAGTCTCTGAAAAGGAGTCTGTGGCCAGAATATATGGTGATGATAGTGATGTCAGTGGCAGTGGTTAAAAAAAAAAGTCAGCTGCAACCACATTGATGAAGTCCTGACAGTAGAAGATGAGCCAAAAGGGAGAGGTCAAAGGCATCATCAGTGTCATGCCTCTGTCAGCGTCTGACTCAGAGGTCGAGGAGGAACAACTGGCAGAGATCAGTGAGTGAGAGGCTGGAACTGAGGATGAGAATGGGGAAGAGCAGGCCCAGGCTGGATGCAGTGAGCTATGGATGGAGCCAGAGAGGGGAAGTTAAGAGGAGGAATGGGAGCAGCTCCCACACCTGATGCAAGACAGAGATGCAAGGACAAGAGAGCATTAGAAAAAGGTGTACTCAGGAGGAAGTGAGGAATGAGATGCAGCTGAGCTTGGGGCTTTAAAAGTAGCCAGTTTTGTAGAACTTCCTCGCTGGAGTCAAAAGCTGTTTTCTGCGTAGCTTCTCTGTTCCTTGTTCGAGTTGAAAATACTTCAGTCATCCACGGACCGTGTGTTATCTCCTAACAACCAGGAGTGCCTTGTACTGGTTTGCTTTAATCTTGTTATTGCTCCTCTTTGTATCTAAAGGGAATAGGCCTTGCCAGAAGAAAACTGTGAAGAACATTTGGGATTTGCATGCAAGTGAGTGCCTTCTTGTTTCTGCATTGAGCTGGGTCATTACAATCAGTTTGGGGTCTGTTTTCACCCACAAGAGCTCCAAGTCCAGCCCTCCTTGAATCTGGCTGACTCTTATTTACCAACAATTTACCTTGACTATTAGTAGTTCAGATTCTTGCAGTGAGTTTTGCATGGATTAAACTTGTTCACATTTGAACAACCCTGCTTCCTGGTTTTTTGTGCCTGCCCCTTCCCCCTTTTTATGTTGACACACAAAAGACACTTGCAGCATGGTTGCTGCTGCAATCTTGAATCCTGTCCCTACTTCATTTCAGATATCCTTGAATCCCTGTCTTTTTTTCTCTCTCTCAATAATTGATTCAGATAGGAGGTGATGGGAGAAACCTCTGGTTACTATGATATGGAAATCTGTGGTGTGTTAAATTCTACAGAAGGGGGACCAGCAGATTTATTGGAGAGACTCACTAAAAAGCTGTTTAACATGACCAGAGGTTAATCAGGTAAATGAAAGAAGGCAGGAAAGAAAGTATGCATTTAAAGATAAAAAGTGATATAATAAATGCTTTTGGGATATAAGATTAGATGGAACAATTATGTTTAGGTAAAGGGAGGGACAAGGGAGGAAAGGATGAAATGAGCATTCTTGTATTGTGACATAAACCACAACCTCTTTGCTACATTTGTTGTGTCATTATACACAAACACATACACACACAGGTAAAACGCTGGTTTTGGGCTGTAATGTTGCAATGCTTCTTTAGTCATTCTGACAAAATGGTTGAATTTGGTGCAGATGTGTTTATACTCAGGAAACAAATAAGTTGCATTTACTCTACATAGTATTTTTTTAAATGTATTCAGTAATAGTATTTGTTGTATGTGCTCTGTTTCCATCAGCCTTTCCAGTAGTAGTGTAATGGCTCAGAAACAATTCTCTGTAATGTGTAAAATAAATGTAATAGAAAACTATTAAAAACTATATTAAAAATACTCATTACTTTTTTTTAAGAGGTCAGAATGCAAGAGAAGCATGTTTTTCAGAATTGTGACAGATGTGTGCATAGAGTGTTTTACATTCTGTAAGTGATTCAGGAGAATCTTTTCTGTATGACTGACAGGCAGATTTGGTTAATTATTTTTTTTTAAAAAAAAGCTCATCTGATCTATTCCAGATCGAGAACTAAGTTGAGTCTAGAAAAGAATTGGCAATGAGTTATTTCACTATTGTTGTATGTGCCCCAAATTGAAATGTCCATTTGTTCTTCAGGAATACCTTACAATGCTGTTAAGTAACTGATACATATTACCAGTATAATCAATCTAAAGATAATGTGACCAGATCAAAATATTTTATCCTGGCATGTTACTTTTTTTAAAAAAAGAGTCCTTATGGATTTTGTTCTGCTAGTCATTGCACATTGAGTCCTTATAGGCGGAGGTGCTAATTTTTGTTTGAAGGCCAATGTGATGTGATGGAGCACTGTTACTTACCAAAGTGGTACCTATTTATCTATTCTTGGCATGTTTTTGAACTGCTAGGTTGGCAGGAGCTGGGGCAAGGATGGCAGCTCAGTTTCAAACTTGACAAACCTAATGGAGTCGCTGCACTGTCATGTTAGATGTGTCATGCAAATGTATTTCCCAACACTGACATTTGAAGATGACCACAGACATCACAAAACTGAGGACTATTTATTAGTTGTGAACTTTTCCTTAAAAAGACTGAATCCCAATCCATTGGAGCAGTTTTCTGTTGGTTAATAATTCATCTGGTTTGAATAAAAATCAAGGCATAATCAAGGCCAAGGTTAGTAACTTAGGATCAGAAATCATTACAGAAGATAGAGGAGTCAACTGCAAAAACTTAAAATTTTCAGCTATGTTGTACTATAGTTTATCTGGATAGTTGTGTTGTTTCACAAGGTTTCACAACACTTTTCTTCTAATCTCTAAGGAGCTAAACTAAGCCCAAGGACCTGCAGATACAGTTCTATAGAGGAATTATTGAGTCTGTCATCTGTGCCTCTATAACTGCCTGGTTTGGTTCTGCAACCCAACAAGACAGACACAGAGTTCAGAGGCTAATTAGAACTGCAGAAAAAACAATTGCTGCCAACCTGCCTTCCACTGAGGACCTGTATATTGCATGAGTCAAAAAGAAGGCTGTGAAAACATTCACAGACCCCTCACATCCTGGACATAAACTGTTTCAACTCCTACCCTCAAAATGATGCTATAGAGCACTGCACACCAGAAAAGTTAGACACAAGAACAGTTTTTTTTCCTGAGCACCATTACTCTGCTAAACAAATAATTCCCTCAACATTGTCAAAATGTTTACTAAGTCTGCATTACTATTAATCTTCTCATCATTCCCATCACCCATCTTCTCCCACTTATGACTGTATGGCTGTAACTTTGTTGCTTGTATCCTCACGATTTATATTGACTGCTTGCTAATATGATTTGATTGCTTATCTATACCCTATGACTATCATTAAGCGTTATGTATGAATGTATCTTGTCCTTTTATGTATCTTGTCCTTTTATGTACACTGAGCATATGCACCAAGACAAGTTCCTTGTGTGTCCAATCACACTTGATCAATTAAAAAAAATCTATTCTATTCTGTTCTGTTCTGTTCTATTCTATAACTAAGAAAAAGGAGGGATGATGTAAACAAATCTCCAGATCTTATTTATTTATTTATTTTGTCAATTACATATTAGGCAATATATATAAGTATAAGCATGAATTGGATATAAAAATGAATACAAATAAAGAATAGTGTGTAGAGTGGAGTTGAATTGATGAATGTCTGCCCAGAAATGAAAGTGTACAGGTAGTTTTGGACAAATGCAGGTATACATGAGTGGCGGTTACAAGACTGACGAGAGGTTCTGAATGGGACAAAACATTTGTGGATAGAATTAACAGTAACATTTGAGAAAAAGTAAAAAGTTAAAAGAATGGGAGTTCTGAAAGAAATAGAGGTTAAAGGAGATTGGGGGGAAAAGGAAATTTTAGCTATATGTAAAAAAGAAGATAAAATTCACAACAGAATGTATGGAAAGGGGACTTAAGGAAGAAAGAAACAGAGCTGCTTGAAAGGGAGTAAAAAGAAGTATATTGCATAGTACATTACATTTAATGGGAAATGGGAAATAGGATAGTTGGATTGATATAAAGCAAGAAGCTGTGGATGAAGGAAAAATGCATACAAGAATGCAATAAAAATGAATCTGAAAGATATTGTGCAAAATAAAAAGATAGTTATAAAAAATATAGCTAAAGAGAGCAATGGATCGTTAAAATTAAAGTGGCAGGGATGTAAAAAGCAGTTTTGATATTTTTCTTTTATGTTTTGGAAGTGAGCGAAAAGCTCTCAACAGGGAGCCCTGCTGAACAGCAAAAGAAATTAACAGTAAAAGTGATGAGATGGTTTGGGCTGACACTATACTAAGGGAATGCTGGAGTATTTTATTGATCTAAATGTGAACCATAGCAGTATGACATTAATGCTACTAAAATTAGTCTCCTAGAAAAAATGATGAAAATTGAAATGTTGAAAGCTCTTGGCATAAAGCCTGATTGCAGCATAGCAATAGATTTATATACCGCTTCATAGTGCTTTATGAAGCTATCTCGTTCCCATCACCCATCTCCTTCCACTAATGACTGTATGACTGTAACTTTGTTGCTTGTATCCTAATGATTCATACTGACTGTTTCCTAACATGATTTGATTGCTTATTTGTACACTATGACTTTCATTAAGTGTTGTACCTGATGATTCTTGATGAACATACTGTAACTTTTATGTACAATGAGTGTGTATGCACCAAGACAAATTTATTGCTTGTCCAATCACACTTGGCCAACAAAGAATTCTATTCTATTTACAGCTCTCTCTAAGTTTCTCATGTTTCTTATAAAGTCCCTAAGGGGACATGCATAAGTACACCTGTGTGCCTACCGTCCCTGTCCTTCTGTCCCCATTTATAACTATGTGTTTAGGGCTATGTTTTGCCTATTTATATCCTTTAATTTGTGCCAATTTTTTTTCATGTGTCCATGTCTATGTCTATACTGTTACTTGTTTCCTTGAACTTATTGCCAAGAATAGTAAATAAATAAATAAAATAAACACAAATGAACAAACTTGAATTACGGAATAATTTGTGGAATTCAATTCATGGAATTGAATGTTGATTGTAAATGTGCTAAGTTTTTTTAAAATTTTGTGTGATTTATAGGTTGCACCAATTCTAGCATGCGTAAGAATTAATGAGATGACTGAAGATGAACAGGGAATAAAGGAAAGATGTTCCCTTGTTTCTTAATTTGTGGCCAGGTTAGATGTGTATTTGTTAAGGAAACGAATGAACAGGTATTTTTGTTTGCAGATGGTGTCATGTTGCTTGCTGAGAATCCAAATGATTTGCAGAGAGGTCAGTTGGAAGAGGCCATGAGGATTATATGTATAGTTTGAGAGAACAACTGTTACACAGAAAGCAAAACAGCAGAAAAAGTAGATGAGTTTCTATTACTTGACAGAATGTATAACAAAGATGGAGGAAATGGATGAAGGAATATTCAGGTGCACAAACGTTGACAGAAATGCAGAGAAAATGCAAAGCAAATGAAGGAAAAGTAAAGTAAAAAAAAAGAAAAAGACTGAAAGAGTCATACTTAGATGGAATTGATGAGATCCTGAAAGCAGGAGAGAAGTGAAAAGAATTAAGGATAATGTATGGAGTGATGGACAGATATGGTAGAAGCAAAGAAAGTATGCAGGGACAGAAACATATGAAGAAGTATAACAAATGGTGTTTATGTAAACTGAGTTTATTGATGCTTCCTTTCTTTTTTTGTATTTCACACTTTCAGTGTCTTTGACTTTGTATTTCTCCTTTTCTGTCTCTGCATAATCTAGACCTATATATATGAAATACCACTGACTGACTGACTGACTCATCACGAGATCTCCAAAACTATTGCACCTACAGATATGAAAATTGGCATACCTGTTCCACTTGGTATGTACATGCTCACTAAGAAAGGATTTTTGAAAATATTAAGTTTAAG
>JANHFP010006777.1:266327-276541 GCA_032468135.1 Calamaria suluensis
GTAATTATTTGCTTTGCTTATCTGCGTTTTTGTTTTCCAAGGAGTGCTGTTAACTTCGTGATACAAGTATCTTTGTTCTGTGCTTTTTGCATTGGGGGTTGTTTCCTTTATTAATTGGACTTGACCAGGTCATTACATGCAGCTAAATAGGACACCATAGTGCCGGGGCAGGTGAGTTGGGCCCCTTGCAGCTCACAACCACCAGTTCGCCTGAACAGGTCCGAACTGGCAGCAGCCCACCACTTCTTCCCACCGAGTATTTGAATGAAAATACTCACAGACAACAACCTCTAGGTTATAGGTTGCTCACCCGAAAGTTCAGGGTGGTTACCAAAAAGTGAGTTGCCCTCTGTCGTTTTTATTAGCACCCCTATTTAATTTGTGTTAGGCTAAAACAGCCACAGCTGCACAAACCGCAGCCCTGATTTTCATCTTCAGCCAAAAATGGGGAGTGGAGCACAAGGGGGAGTGAAGGATCCTTAGCTACATTCCAGTGCAGTTATACACATTTGCAGATGTGAAACAGCATTTTCACAAATTGTTATGCAAGCATAAGCGCACAAACGTGACTCATGGGCAGCCAGGATAATCATATTTTATATGAGGTTTTGGTATCAGTTACCCAGACAAGCTAGGATCCCAGATTATATGGCTGCATAACATATAATCATGACATGGGCAATGTCATCACTGCATTATTAGAGATACCCTGAATTTGTGCAGAGATACCCTGAATTTAGCACAAATTGTGTCTGTCTGTGTGCATGCACCATTTTATTAACAGGTGTTACTGGTTCCCTTTGCTTTGCTTTGCTTTAGCATGTTTTTCAACTTTTTAGTCCACAGACCAGGGTTGTTCAGGTCAACCTAATTTAGTTTCTAATATGAGCTCAGACCATGAGGAAGTTGTAATGTATGGGTGTAGATGTGCAGATTCAATCAGGGTGGCCTTGTAACTGACACGTGGGATTTTATCAATGCACTTATTTTCTAAGTGCCATCCAAAACGTTTGCCGTGGCAGTCCATTGTGCACAATCTCACAATATTTTAATCTGCTGTTTTTTGTTTTTGTTTTACTAAGTACTTTTTCAATTCAGCGTTGCCACCAATTTTTCATTACCGGCACATGATAATTTTCACACTTGTTCCAATCAGTCATTTTGGGGATTGTGTCATGTCACTGTTTGTTATCACTTAGCACTGTCGTTGCAGTTGGTCACACGATCAGATATTTAAACTGGATTTGCTATTTTTATCCACCTAGAGCAGGGGTCTCCCACCTTGGCAACTTTAAGACTTGTGGACTTTAACTCCCCGAATTCTTCAGCCAGCAAAACTGGCTGAGGAACTCTGGGAGTTGAAGTCCACAAGTCTTAAAGTTGCCAAGGTTTGAGACCCCCGACCTAGAGAGTTCTTCACAAGAATTTTGAATGGGGAAATGTTCTGTCATCACATATTGTCATAGTTTGTAGGCTGCTCTAAATAAAACTGCCTTTTGCAGTTGACTCACTGTGATTCTGTCAATGCCAATGGTGCGCCAGATGTTTTGGTACTATCTTTGCTTTGGTACTATCTTTGCAGTCATTCTACTCCTGTTTGCAGGTCTTTATATTTTGTTATTTTCTCCAGTTCTTACTCTTTGTTTTCTGCTGTCTCCAAGTATTGTTAAATCTATCATCCAGACTTTTTGGGTTTTCTTATCAATAATTCTAAGCATGGGGTGTTATGCAGATGTATTTGTTTTTTTAAATTCCAAAGTAATTATGACTATTTTCATTATTATGACAATAATAGCACATCTACCATGATAACCTTCTGAAAACAGGTGAAAATGAAGCTGTTCCAGAGGGCTTTTTAGCAACAGCATTAGCACTTAGACTTATATACCGCTTTGTGGTGTGTTACAGCCCTCTCTAACCAGTTTACAGAATCAGCATATTGCCACATTTTACCGACCTTGGAAGGATGGAAGGCTGAGTCAACCTTGAGCCGGTGAGAGTCAAACTGCCAAACTTCTGGCAGTCGGCAGCCAGCAGTTGGCAGAAGTAGCCTGCAGTACTGCATTCTAACCACTGTGCCACCATAGTTCAGATTAGTTAGAACATCATAGGAACCACTTTGTTGTATGACTATTTTCCCTAGTTTATTTATTTATGCCACTGTGGCAATCATAACTCCTGATAACTACAAAGTCAAGTCCCTGCAGTTTTCTTGGCAAAAGAGTAGATTGCCATTTTCTTCCTAAGATGGAATAATTAACCAAAAGTCTCATAGCTGATTCCGTGCTTCAGGCAAGACTAGAAATCACAGTCCTCATGTTATCATATTGTTATACCAACCACATTTATTTCCAGTAAAAACATTTTTAACAATATCTGTTTAAAATATTAACAATGGCTGTTTTTAATGTACTTGTTTTTTTAATTTATTCTTGCGTGCTGCCTAGAGTCACTGTTTGGGAGACAAATTTTCTAAATAAAGAAATAAACTTCTGAGAATCATATGATTGACACAGTCTAGAAATCTAATAAATAAAGGAACAGCATGAGGAGCAGAGCTAAGTCCTATGGCATCCCACAATGGAGCAGCTATGGCCATGAAGTTCTTCCACGCATAATGACTGAAACCACGTTCTTACACACACACACACACACAAATAAACATGTAGGACACAATTTACCACTTAAGAAATAATAACAATTAGATCTTTATTTTTATTTAATTACAACTGCAAGTATTTAATTATATCTGCATTTAATAAGTCTATTTGTACAACCCAGTGAAATGGCAGAACCTAAGTATAGAAATACATTAAAAAATAGAAAACTAGCACACCAAGAGAAAAAATAGCAACATATTTCACATCTGAAAGATGAGATGGTTAAAGTTGTAGGGGAACATTTATTGGTTAAGGGATTTTTTTTCCACAAAGTTTTTTTTTGTTGATTAAATGAAGTTGAATCTCAATGGTCAGCAGGGGTGAAATCCAGCAGGTTATGACAGGTTCTGTAGAATTGATAGTGGAAATTTTGAGCAGTTTGGGAAACTGGCAAATACTTCCTCTGGATGGCCCCAGAGTGGGGTGGGAAGAGAGAGTTTGCAATATCCTTCCCCAGGAATCGGGTGGGAATGGGGATTTTGCAGTATCCTTCTCCTGGAGTGGAGTGGGAACGGAGATTTTGCAGTATCCTTCCCCTGCCACGCCCACCAAGCCACACCACACCCACCAATCCATGGCAACAAAACAGGTAGTAAAAAAAAATGGATTTCACCACTGATGGTCAGTGACATCTGCAGGAGTGTCAACAAAATTGAGATGGAGCTATATTCATGCAATCAAAGTGATGCTTTTATTATATCTGTTGCAAGAGCAACATAAAAACATCCATATAAACATTTAAAAGAGGGTGAGGCTTCAATCCCAAGGTCATGGATGCTACTTGGATGGGGTTTTTTTAACATCCTTGCCAATGGATGATGCTGAAAGTGACCTTGACAATTTCAGCACCTAACAACCTATTGACTGAAAAGTTAAGGATTGGCCTTTTGGTCTCCTTTCTCTTTTTCTTTTTTTCATCTTTGCCTGTGCCTTTTCATCTTTGCTAATCCCAAATTCTTGCTTTCTGGCCAATCTTCTAGTATGATGCAATTACTTCTGTTCACAGGGTCCTATTCCTTTCGTGTATTTCCTTAAATAAATTTTCTTTGTGCTATAGTTATATAACCTCCCTATTCATCGCTCGGGATAGATGCCTCCTAACCAGAACATTCATCCCCATGCACAAAGGGCTTCTCTCCAACCCCATAAAACTGGCTATTTGCAGACATTTGATTATAGGAAACCATTTCAAAAGAAAAATGTGACCTTCACTTTCTCAACCCACAGTATTTTAATCTTTCCCCCCCCTTTTTTGCAAAGTAAGAGATCAGAGAGATCTCTGATCAAGGCATTAAGCCTGTCTACAAAGTGGTACTTTCAACATTGTTATAAGCACTGTGTGCTCCCGAGCTGATCGCAACCTCTTCTCCTCTTTCACCTTCTTCTTTACATTAGCAAAAAAGAACAATTAATCGTCTGAACTTTTGCTTTTCCAGAGAAAGGTGTAATGAAGTGATGCCTTACAACATATATTTTTCCCTTTGTGGCCAAATTCGTGCATATAAATTGCCTATTTATAGTCACCTATTTATAATGCCTACATTATTCATTATTGTAGGTAATTAACCTGAACAAGGGAAATGACTCAAACTTTCCTTAGAGCCCAAAGTTCCCAGAATAACTTTCTGATTGCTCAGAACATACTATGCTCATTTTTTTCTTGTATAATAACACAGATTAATAGATTCTTTCTTCATATGAATAATAAACAGAAGAGGGTCTTCTCCCCCTTTCCTCCATGCTTTCCCAGGACTGTTTAGGGTCCAATTATGTTTAGCAAGAGGAACATGTTCTTTATGACTGGACAGTAAATCAAAAATTACACATATGGAGTCCATGCATTATGGGGAGAACTGGCAATTTTTGCTGCACTTGTCTCTTCGTAGCACTGCCATTGTGGAAAATGAGACTGACAAGATTTCAGTCCCAGATGATACTGGGTTACCATCAGGCCAGGATCATTATGTATAATGCCAGGACTCTATTCAACAGAATAAGCAGAACTAACCAAAAGGACAAGACAGAAGAAAGTCAAGCCCTATTCTCTATAGCTCCAGAGAATGGAACATGGAATAATGGCATTAAGTTGATTCACTTAATGTTCTATCAAATCCTTTTTGACTCCCAGTAAGCACACAGATAAATTTTATCTGCAGAAAGATGTCCCTCACCTAATCCCAAAAAGTGCACTCATCTTCACTGCAACTGAGTCCATCCACCATCCTCTTCTTCTCTTTCCTCCCACCTTTCCCAGTATTAGAACCTTCTCTAGAGAGCTGGATCTTTACATAAGGAGCCTGAAGGAGGATAATTTGAGCCTGATCTTGTGTGCTTCTAGGTCAATTCGTGCAACAATCCGTAGATTTTTCTTGGTTGTCCAAGATACTCTCAGGAAACTTCTTCAAAGCTAACATTCAAATATAGCAATACTCATCCTATCCTACAGTTCCAATTTTCATTCATGATTTGCTTTTCTTTTTGATTGCCAGACAAATGTTTCCAAATCATTGGGCAGATGCTATGATAAATACCTTCTGCTGACAGTTTTTTTCCCTTTAATCTTTTTTAATTCAACTTGTATTTTAACATATGTGGTTTTCTTGGTGGTGTTTAAACTTTTGTTCTTTTCATTTTGGGTGGTAAGCTTTTTTTTTTATCTTGATATATTTTCAGGCCACTGCAGGGCCTTGATTGGTGTTTATAACAAAATGCCTTTGGAGCTATTATTTTTGTGGTGCAGATAAAACAGAGTTTATCTAAAAAGGTTATTATTTTTATTTTTACTTCTTTAAATTTGTTCTGATGTTATCACTTAAAACTATTTTCGTAATGAAATTAGAGAGGAAGAAGGATAGGCAGTAAATATTTTTTTACTATTTTCTGATTTCATCTTTTCTTGTTGGGAACAGTATTATTGGGAACAGTTATTTATTACTACTGTGAATCATTGAAATCAGGGAAATTGCCTTTATCTTTTATGAGGCTCATATAACACTAATTTTAAAATCCACTAAAGTTGTAAATTTTGTGCAAGATATAGACCTATTGTGGTAGATAAAGTTGGTATTAAAATATTAACTTCTCTTTTGGCTAAGAAAATACAGAGTGTTGCCATCAACATCAGTCTCATTCTGGATTTATTAAAACTATGGAAGTATCAGAAAATGCATGTTATTGAAAAAGAAGAATATTTGTAGCTCATGGTTGAAATGAGGGATCCTTGGTGCTCTCTCAGCTCATATAACATCAATCACCAACCTTTAGAAAAATACAACTGGATTTAATTCCAATATATTCTTCCGTATCTATTGAACCTAGACAATATTTTAAGACAGCTGATTGCTTTCTTTGGAGTTATATAATATGGAACAACAGAGCTAAGTCAGTGTCATTAGTTAAACACCATTATACTGATTATTGCTGAGGTTACATCTCTTAGGAGCTGCCCTAACACTGAAATCCATGTCAAGATGTATTCATTTGATCTTGTCCACATGGACTAATGCAGATTGCTCACAATAAACATTCTTTGTTGTGCTTTTCTAAAGATGTTTTGATGTAAGGTGTCCATTTTAGATCTTGCGATATGGTAGAACCTAGAAATTTGAAGGTCGCTACTGTGTTGTCTAGTATTGTAAGAGGGGGAAGTATGGGAGGGTTTCTCCTAAAGTCTACCACCATTTCTACGGTTTTGAGTGTGTTCAGTTCCAAATTGTTCCAGAGGCTAATTGTCCAACCTTCGGTCTATATATGGATTCATCCTTGTCTCGAATAAGACCAATCTCTGTTGTGTCATCATTAGTCTGTTCTCTCCTTTCCTTTGAACAGCCAGGTTGCACTTTCCTTTCGTATTTCTCTCTGCTGATTACTGCTTCAGTGCTTCTGTCCAGATTAATTCCCACTCCCACAATTTTCTGATAAATGTTTTAATGATAGGCCACAACCCATTAGAGACTAAACATAAATTCCTTTGTCAAGAGAATTTAGCTAAAGCAGGAATCAAAGAAAAAACATTTTATTGCTGAGCCACAATAAAAATTATTCTCAATATGTTTCTCTTTAACTAATCAGCATGCGTAGCAGTCACAATTTTAAATCTATATTTTTCTTTGATGTTTACCACTAATAGTTCATTGATACTACATCTCCCCACACTTGAAGAAAAGCTAAATACTGTCTTATCCCTATGACAAATTCCAAGGAACTGATGAACCTGTATGTACACTTATTGGCATCTGCTCACATCACCTACAAACAAACACCATTATTTCATCTCTTCATTCATACATCTATGCAAAAACATAATTAGATTCCAAAAGCAACATTTAATTAGACTGCTTGCTGCTTCTCTCCAGATAAACAATATTTTTAATTTCCTCCGATTTGCATAGGTGTCTACTGGTTTCTTTCTTAATGAAAACTCATCTAAGAAAGATACTCATATTTTTTTTCCTGTACCATCTAATTAGAGCAGAATTTTTCCCCTGCTAAGCCATTCAAAAATTTCCCTTTATCTGTATGAGAGCATTCATTTAGCCTCTAAATGAATATCCAGTACATTTATTAATGTTTTTATGTAAAACTCTTTGGGTTTACCTTTTTAGATGAGCATAAACTAATTTCTACCAAAGTTGATTCATTTGTATATTTAAGTTATCACAGCAGTTATCCTCAGGCCCACATTTCAAATAAACTAGAAATCAACAATGATTGTTGATACAAACTAATATTTGCATTGGACCGCATCCAATCAGACTGTGGCACTATTTAGAGCAAGGATGGGAAACTATGGCCATTTTATGAGTTGTGGACGTCAACTCCCAGAATTCCTGAGTCAGCCATGTTGGCTCAGGAATTCTGGGCATTGAAGTCCACTAGTCATAAAAGGACCATATTTCCCTACCTCTGATTTAGAGAAAAGCACTTTATTGAAATCGCTATCATTCATTCTTTATTCATGTATCCATATTATGTTTACCTAAATTAGAAACATAGTGCCATGTTCCAAATAAATTCTTGGCTTATCTTTTTTATCTTTAGTAAATAGTACACAGGTGTCAAACTTGCCACATCACATTGCCGTCATGTGACTTTTGCAATATTTTTCCCACTTGCAGAGCTGGGTGGGAGCATGGCCTGCATGTGATGCATCTGGCCGACAGGTCACTATTTTGACAACCCTGAAATAGTAATTAATTTTAAAAAAATAAACAAGCATGCAATAAAGAACGGTAATCTAAATCAGGGTTCTCCAACCTTGGCAACTTTAAGACTTGCGGACTTCAACTCCCAGAGTTCCTCAGGCTATCTGAGGAATTCTGGGACTTGAAGTCCAGAAGTCTTAAAGTTGCCAAGGTTGGAGACCCCTGACCTAAATAATCTGAAAAAGAACAACATGTAAAAAGGAATTTGTATGAGTATATTTGTAATTATGAAAAGATGTGACAATTTTTAAGAGCCATATTCAGTACTTCATATTCAATCGAAAAATACAATTTCTATTGATAATTTAATATTGTTCTGTTAATAAAGATGGTGAACAAAGATAAGAAAATTGTCCTTTCACAAAAGGATTCTTGGAGACATTTGCTATTGTGTTAACAATACTGACCTTGGGAGAAAAGGCAAAGAGACTCAGACAAGGGAACTGACAGATAAAAACAGCTGAGCCCACAGTAGCAGTGTGGGAGGGCAAAAGACTCAGAATAGACAGTCTCAGAAACATCTGCAAGATACCAACCAAGCTCAGAGAGCACCAAGGATCCCTCACTGCAACTTTTGAGCTACAAATAGTCTCCTTTATTGAAACCCTCCTTCCCTAGTTTCTAAGATTGTAACCTTCAGACTTGTAAGACTTGTTCTCACCTAACAACGGTAAGTAACTGCACTGTCTTTATTACAAATGCACATGTAGGAGAAGGAGTGGCAGAACTGAAGGGAGGAGTCAAAAGAGGATCAGGCTAGAATCCCCACATACTAAAAAAAAAAACCTAAGTCCAACCTCCCTTGAATTCTGTTGACCCTTATCTAACTCCAAGCAGATACTAACTATTAGTTGAGAAGATTCCTGTGCATAAGCATGATTAGCAATATATTAGCTTAATTGACCTCCACTGGTGGATCTGATGTTTCTCACCAGACAGCATGGCCAAGTCCCATTGCGCTCTATTTTCAGATTGTGCTGGTAACTCCTATTAAAGAGGTTTTTTAAGAAAAGCTGAATATTCAAAATATCTGTTGGTGTAACTATTATAACTCTACACATTGATTTATGGGCCTTGTTGATGTAATAAACACAATAAGTACTGTGCTGTGTTCAACAGGCCATAAAATAACAATTGCATTTGAGAGAGAAGAGGAAGAGAGAGAATGTGTTTATAACTTGGAAATTAAAATGAATTATTTTTATTATCTTAGGTAATAACATTAATCTTTATTTCACATATTTCCAAGACAACAAATGTTACATACATACTTTGCTGAGTTTTAAATGCTGAGTTTTATAGTATTATACACACTATAATACATTTCCTTGTGTTAAATTAGTTGACATCCATTAAACATCAGGGATAGGCAATTTTTTTTTATATTAGAAATATAACAATAAAAGATATTGAAGAATTGAGAAAAATGCAAGAGGTATTAGATAAAACATCAAGGAAGGATAAAGGACTCTTAGTGGCTTTTTGGAATTCAAAACACGAAGATGTAGAGGAATCTGGAATTCGGCAAACATTTTGTTAGAGTATGCACAGTAATGAAGGAGGCATGTAGGTTATTACAATTTTTCAGAGAGAATTGTTTACTATCTGCTTCAAACTTTATAGAAGCAAATTCCTCACAGGGATATTTCTGTATTTCTTTTTAAATCAGAATCACTGCATACTACATTAAAGAAAGTGAGGAAGAATACTTTTATTGACCAAGACCCTTCAACTGCAGATTGTGGGAAAGACTGAATTATTTATGTCAATCACCCAAGCTAATTATAGAAAATTAAAAAAGGGACCAGGAATATGTGCAGGCAGAATTTAAGAACAATATAAGAAACAGATTCAACGTATATTTAACTTGTGCAAAAAAGAACTCAAGGAGCTTTTTAAAAGGAAATTGTTTGAGTGACTTTCAAAACAACTTTCTATGACTTCACAATCAAGAATATCACAAAATAGAAGAAAATAACAAGAAAATAACAAAAATCCAGTGGTTATGCATTTCTGAGCCAGTAGATCATAATCTAATTATTTGGTACCCTGATGTTTTGCCAGCAATTGCGGCTAGAATCTTCAGGGTTTTTTTGCTTAAATAATTAGAATAGGGTCTGTAAACCTGGAAGCTCATCACCATTGGACTATTGCTGGCTGTGAAAAATATGTAGATCAACAAATCCTGCATCCAACAAGTGTTTGGACTGATCAGTGATGGCTAAACATTTTGCCATTGTGTGCCAAAAGTGGGGGGTTCCTGGGTGGATTGTATGTCCGCGTGCCCACACCCATAATTCAATTCACCCCACCCTCCCTAGAAAGGCTCTGGAGCCTGGGGAGAGTGAAA
>JANHFP010006778.1:13826-24220 GCA_032468135.1 Calamaria suluensis
CCTGGGATGATCCGGCATTATTGGGGTTTTAACTGATATTTAAATTGGGGTTTTAAATAATTTAATAGATTTTATATTGATCAGCCAGGTAGTTTAATTGTAATTTTAAAGTGGGTTATGTCTACTGTTAATTGTTGGCTGTGAACCGCCTCAAGTCTGAAAGGAGAGGGTGGTATACAAATGTAATTAAACTCAAATCCAAACTCTTAGCTGTAGATTTATAGAATTTTGTTCTTTCATTTGGTTGGATCATTTCTACTGATCAAACAAAAGATACTCGAGCTAAGAGTAAATTTTACGAGGTTTGTTCTATTGAAACTTCTTTGATGTTAGTCTTTAACTCTCTTTCCTATCCTTGTTGACTTCAGTTTTCACCACCTATTAAAATATTTGAAAACCATGCAATTAAAGTTACTTAATGGATATCAGCAACAGGAAACTCTTACACTTTATTTCAAATGCCTGTGATGAGTTGTATGGCCACTGTAGACAGTTCAAAATAGTTAAAAAAAACAGTCCTATTTTAAAAAAGTTAAAACTAATATACAATGATATAAAACCATTAAAATCAATTTCAAAACAATACAAAATAATGGACAGCAGCCAAAGTCCACTCTGCCATCAAGCTCAGTAAAATTGGTATAAAATATTCTGATCATTGGCTGAATCCCCAAGGTCAGTGACAGAATCATTCCTTTGGGGCTTTCCTGAAGACTGGAAACATTAGGACTAATCTAAAATCAGGAATACTAAATTATGTGGGGATAATACATAAGTTAAGACAGTGAGGTCATTTTGTGAAAAAAAAGGAAGAGAAAACCACAAACCAACAACAACAAAATCATGTATGTTCTTACAGACTGATTTATCATGCTACCCCTATGTAATTCTTAAGAGTTACAAACCAAAGATATGCACTTTATAAACCACAAGCCATTTCCTTCGCACTCTGTAAGGAATATAGATAAAGAATTAAGAACATTTAATTCCTGATGATGACTCACAGCCACCATTTTCTTTGGCACCTTGCCTTAACTTTCCTAATAATTTTAGTCAACTGTTCAGTGTTTGTAAAGCACTGCATAGGTTAAAAATGGCATATAATTACCATGCATTATTATTCTAATACTCCCTTTGATCTTTATAAGGTTATCCAAACTTGGAGCAATTAAGCCTTCATTAAAAATGGCATCAGCTTTCCTTTGCTGAAAATGTCAAATCTGTAGTCTTCAATTTCCCATAATCTTTAACTGGAAGAATGAATACAAAATGAAATGCTATTGATCAAAAAGCTGTGACACAAGTAATGCCCGGACAATGTAAATGAAACCCAGCTTGTTAAATATATCAAAAGGAAAAAAAAAGGATTTGTCTTCTTTTTTCCAGTGAAAAAGGGTTTTCCTATCTGTGATATAAGCCAAAGCAGAAGATTTTTTTTAATAGTGCTAGATAATTACTGTTTTGAAAATAGCTGTGTTCTCGCAGAGAACTAAGTGAAGCTTGGTAGACCTTTGTTCTTTTGCTGAAAGATTTATGTTGTTAACCTTCAGCCAAAGCATGATGTATGGGAACAGATCTTCAATGGAAATTGGAAAAATAGCCTCCCTCAATTCTAGAAGATGGAATGCAGGTATAATAGCATATGCAGCTCACTTAAATGTTTTCTCAGCATGATATCTAAATGAATAAAAGGTTTGAAATACTATGATCCCTGTAGTCAGGCTATGTTCTACCGAATACAGAGAAATGATAAGCATCCTGGCTACAACCACTTAAATGGGGGAAGGGGAGAAATATCATTGATATGTTGTGTATCATGCTAGCCTTTTCTTTTTAAAAACTTAGCCTATCAAACATACAAATTCCAAAGCTTCAAAATAGGCCACTGTTCAGAAATTGCCTTATGCTAATGCAAACATACATAAATACATATATTTCTTCCTTCAGCGCTTTTATTCCATTCTCAAATCTACTCTAAGCAAATATTAATTCAGGGGAAAAAAAATGGGGAACAACGGTATACATGGGCCCAACCCTCCTATCCTTTTGTAAGGGCCTAAAGATCTCCTCTGCCAGTTGGCCTGAGGCCCCAATGGGAGAAGAGCACAGTGGAGGTGGTTGATCAAGTAATAGATCCCACCTCGCCCCTGTTCCTGTTCCACCCCTGCCTTCCCCACATGTTCCTGATTTTAATCTTTGGTTTTAATTTGTTTTGGCTTTAATGCACACACACACAGAGCAGCCAGGCAGGTGGGTGAAGCCTCCTGCCATCGCCGCTACCAGTTCATCTGATCTGGGGTGAACTGGCAGCAACCTATCACTGAGTTACCTCATGGTAAGATGGGTGGTCCTTAAATTTTGTAAGTAAGTGAGTGAGTGAATGAGTGAGTAAGTAAGTAAGTAAGTAAGCAAATAGACACACACACACACACAAGTAAGATGCAAAAAAATTCCAAAACAAAAATGAAATGAAAAGAGATTGTTAATGGTTGAAATGTAACATGAACCATGAAAAAATTACTGCATTTTCAGTGAATACTGTCCAATCTGTCGGCTAATCAGTCATGAATAAAGACAAAAGCTGGGTTGCAAAAGTAACAAACCTTTATTCAATGGTATTTTGCCGTACGGACTGGATCGGAACTGTTGTAGTCCACAATGAAGCAAGCTCTACTGACTGGCTTCAGGAGCTACCTTTATGCTCTAGAGCTCCCCACCAATCAGAGCCCAGGTAGCCGAGACATACCTTCCCGACAGTTAGCTAAACCACCCCCCCCAGTGCTACGCGACTGGCTCCCTACACCACACCCGTGAGTCACATCAGTAATCATAGTTTCGTCCATCAGGTAAGATATTCCTCTGTCGGACCGTCGACCCCGACAGGCGGCCCCCTTTACCAATGGTCCTCCTAGAAGAGAAAACACGCAATGTTAAAGTATGCCAGCCCCAGGCTTATAAGGCCACTTCCGGTGATACCGACGTTGTAGTAATTGCGCCTTCAAATCACTGCTATGCACCCATGATGCCTCAGACTCTGGAAAACCCAACCACTTTAACAGGTATTCCACCCGACCTCTCCACAACCTGGAGTCGAGTATTTGTTCCACCTCATAGTGCTCCCCCTGCACCGGACCAGGCCGCTGCAAGGGGACAACCGGGCCCGGCGTATGATGTTTCAGCAGGCTGGCATGAAACACCGGGTGCAACTTTCCTAGGGACCTAGGCAACAGTAACCTGACAGTCACTGGATTAATTATCTCCTGGATCCTGAAAGGGCCCAAATACTTGGGACCCAATTTCTTACATGACCGCCGTAGGTTAATGTATTTTGTCGAAACATATACTAAATCCCCCACCTTAAAATCAGGGGCTTGCAACCTACCCTTATCAGCCCCGGCCCAATATACATTCAACGCCTCCTCCAGATGCCGTTGAACCTCAGGCCACAATTTGTTAATGTTATTAGACCACGTTAACGGGTCTAACATGTCAGTCTCCCCCATATCTAATTCTGGAATGGCCACAAACTCTCTCCCTGATACTACCTTGAACTGGGCATACCCGGTGCTACTATGCACCGTGTTGTTATATGCAACCTCTGCGAACGGCAACAACGAAACCCAATCGGTTTGTTAGTATGAAAGATAGGCCCGTAAAAATCGTTCAACCATGGAATTGGCACGTTCGGCGGCCCCAATTGTACTGGGGTGATACACTGAACTCAACCCCTGAGTTGATCCAATGCTCTTCACAAAGGACCTCCACCATTGGGCCGTAAATTGCACTCCACGGTCTGATATGATTCTCTTCGGGACTCCGTGCAATCTATAGATATTTTGGATAAACAACCGACCCAACTGCTTAGCCGATGGCAGTCCCTTACACGGGACAAAATGGGCCTGCCGTGAGAACAGATCTACCACGGTCCAAATGACCGTGTGTCCATTGCTAGCTGGCAATTCCACAACAAAATCCATACTAATCTGTTCCCATGGCCTTGACGGATGAGCTACCGACTAACACACGCCCCATGGTTTCCCCGTTTTAGGCTTGGCCACAATACATACATGGCAATCAGCGAAGTATTTCTTCACAGCTGTTCTTAACCCTGGCCACCAAAACTGTCGTCTCACCAAGTTCAGTGTCTTTAGATACCCAAAATGGCCCGCCATTTTGTTATCATGACACCTATGCAAAATTGATGTCCTAAGCACCTCCGGGACATAAATCTTCATACCATACCATGGTACATCCTTCCTCAGGGTCAGGACCGTCATATTAGCTTTGGCCCACGTATCCACCATAAACCTGTCACTGAGCTGTTTCCACAAGTCTTTATCCATAACCCCTCCAACTCTCTCTCCCTGGGTTGCCTCGCTCTGGGCAGGGATAAGTGCCTGAACCAGATCATCCCTCTTACACTCAAATTGAGGCATGCATGACAGGGCATCGGCTAGGAAGTTTCTTCCAGCAGGCACATATTTTAGATTAAACTTAAAGCGACTAAAATATAAAGCCCACTGTACCTGCTTCGGGGTTAATCTCCTGACTGATTGTAGTGCTAATAAGTTCTTATGATCCGTCCACACGTCGAACGGATATTTAGCCCCCTCTAACCAATGCCTCCACGTCTCTAACGCCCACTTAATGGCGAAGGCCTCCTTTTCCCATACAACCCACACTCTCTCAGTGTTACTTAATTTCCGGGACGTATAAGCGCATTGATGCATCAATTTATCTTCACCAGTCTGCAGGAGGACCCCCCCAACCGCCACGTCACTCGCATCCACTTGCAGTATGAATCGCTCATCTGGATTTGAATGTTTCAAAACTGGCTCCTCCGCAAATAGGCATTTTAGGGTGTTAAATGCCTGTTGGCAATCTTCCGTCCAATTCAACTTACTTGAGGGTCGTCCTGATTTCGGGTTATTAGCCACCTTCAGCAAATTAGTTAGAGGGAGGGCCATCTTTGCAAATTGGGGAATGAACTGCCGGTAAAAGTTCGAGAAGCCCAAGAAGCTCTGCAGCTGTTTTTTAGTGGAAGGCGCCTTCCATTCCAAGACAGCTCGAACCTTCACCGGATCCATCTCAATCCCCTGTCCCGATATCCTATACCCTAAATAATCTAATTTGGGCATGCTAAATTCACATTTGGACAATTTTACAAAGAGGCCGGCATCTAATAATTTGCGCAGTACCGTACGCACCATCTGGACATGATCTTCCATACTCTCTGAGTATATTAGGTTGTCGTCCAGATAAACTAGGACACCATGATATAGTAGGTCATGGAGGACCCCATTAATCAGCTGCATAAATACAGCCGGGGGGCTGTAATCCAAATGGCATTACACGGAAAGCATAACTGCCCAGGGGACAATTAAATGTTGTTTTCCACTCGTCCCCGGACTTAACTCTCACCCGGTGATATGCTTCCCATAGGTCCAGCTTGGTAAATATACGCCCTGATGACAATGCAGACAATAGATCCTTTAAAAGAGGCAGCGGATAGATGTAATTGACACATACGGGATTAAGCCCCCTAAAGTCAACGCATAGGCGTAACCCTCCATCCTTATTTTTCCTAAAAAGGATGGGTGCAGCCATTTGCGACCTACTTGGACGTATATATCCCCGTTCTAAATTCGTATCGATATAATGTCTCTATTCCGCCATTTCTGGCATTGTCATCACATACATCCTCGGCTTCGGTAGTTTAGCCCCTGAAATTAACTCGATGGCACAATCGGTGGGCCTATGTGGTGGTAACCTAGTGCCCTCCTCTTCACTAAAGACTCGCGACAGGTCACAATATTGGGGAGGCACCCCTTCCATTTTCCCTCCCAATCGTTCTACCCCACCCATTGACGTGTCTCTGAGACGATTACTCATTGTCAACACCCCCCCCAACCCGGGCTCACAATCCTTAACCGCTCTCCCTGTGGCTCCCATGGGTAAACTAAGTTTCCTGTACCCATTTTCCCAGCTAATTATGGGCTGCCTATAATCCAGCCATGCGAGTCCCAACACTAGTGATTCAGCGATGTGATCAACCACTACGAACCTCATTTGCTCACGATATTCGCCAATTATCAACTCTACTTCCTCAGTCAATTGGGTCGCTGGACGGCCCCCTAATAAGGAACTGTCCATTTGCTCAAATTTAATCGGCTTCTTCAAGATAGTCAACCGCAATCGCAGCTCTTTAACCAATGGGGTACTCATTAGACAACGGGTACGTCCCGTGTCAATCAACGCCCCTCCCCGTATCCTAATTCCAGTACGGACATTCCCCAACTCCACCGGGATTATAAATTGAAGTACTGGACCACTTACCAGTGGATCATCACTATCCGGATCATCTTCCTTCAGTTCTTCTGCTGCGACCGCTGATAGTACACTGGCCACCGACTCTTCCTTCCATCCTGAGGCATCATAGATTGCTGATGCCTCCCTCTTCATCAGAGACACCCTACTCGAGCCTGTTACCCGCTTGGCTGAACTAGTGTGTAAAGGCTTACCAGCTGTTACTGGCGCCACTGGGCAATCCGCTATCCGGTGACCCGGCCGATCACACCTAAAACATCGGAATGTAGGTTGGCAGCCCAATTCACGATCAGCTGGTCTATCTACCCTAGGGGCTACCACTTGACCTTTAGTACTTCCAATGGCAGCAGTCTTAAGACCTCTTCGTTCCTTCGTCACATTCCACATTCCCGTATCTAGTTCAATGGCTGCTCGAAACCAAGGCGCCAACTTGGGAGGCAACCCCCGATATAAACATATGTTTCAATTGGGTATCTAACCCAGCTTGAAAATAATGCATCAATAGTCTCTCAGGCCATTTCCTCAGCCGGCTTGCGGCTTTCTTGAATTCCGCTACATAAATACGGGCAGCTCTCCCTCCTTGACTTAGCGTTATTAATTCATCCTCGGCAATTTGAGTCGTTGATTCATCTTCAAATCTCTTTTGCAGAGACTCCAAGAATAAACCAACATCGATTAATTCCGGTGCACGGTCAGTGTGGAGGTCCGCCACCCAGCTAGCGGCCTCCCCTGACATCGCTGCTGATATCGCGGCCACCATCGCCCATTGAGATGGGTATATCCCTCCATAGCTATCCACATGTCCTATCGTGTGGCTGATAAAGACTGCTACGTGCTCCAGAGCTCCATTAAAATGGGATTGAAGTGGAGGGGGCCCCCAGATGGGCTGGGGCGCTAAGCCCAGCGCCCAGACCGGTTCTTGAGTTCTTCTACGGCCTGCACCTGGTTGCGAGTGGATTACAGTTCGCACTGCAGCTCTAGGGTCCGAAGCTGCCGATCCAGGAGGTCCACAAGGGGGAGTGTAGAGCGGCGACGCGGTGCTCGATCAGCCTCCCGTCCTCCATTACAGTCCCCTAGCCCCGGTATTGTAAATTCGCCAAACTTTTCCCGCATTACCTCCAATGTTGACCGACGCAGGCAGGTCGAATGCTCAGTCTGGCTCTCACTCCCTTCGTCCCGTCGCCAAGCTTTTTCTCTCCACTCCCCTCGGGGTGGGGCATAGGCCAGGGAGAGCAGCTGGTGCGCAGCTGTCGGTCTTAAGGTGGAACTATGCCACCACGCTCCCGAACTGCGCCGATCTCCTGTTCCATCTCCTCGGTCTTCCAGTTGCTCATAATCGGGGCTTGTCTGGGCGTTAGCACTGGCCGCTCACCTTCGTTCCTCACCATTTCTCTCGTCCTCCATCTCTACCCCAGAGAAGGAAGGATATAAATTGCCCTCTTCGAGAACTGCCTCCAGCAGATGCAAATTCTTCCTTTCTGCCATGGATTAAATGAGAGCTGGCTTTCTGTCCAATCTGTCAGCTAATCAGTCATGAATAAAGACAAAAGCTGGGTTGCAAAAGTAACAAACCTTTATTCAATGGTATTTTGCCATACGGACTGGATCGGAACTGTCGTAGTCCACAATGAAGCCAGCTCTACCGACTGGCTTCAGGAGCTACCTTTATGCTCTAGAGCTCCCCACCAATCAGAGCCCAGGTAGCCGAGACACACCTTCCCGACGGTTAGCTAAACCCTCCCCCCAGTGCTACGCAACCGGCTCCCTATACCACACCCGTGAGTCACATCAGTAATCATAGTTTCGTCCATTAGGTAAGATATTCCTGTGTTGGACCGTCGACCCCGACAAATATATTAGAAAGCAGAACACAAAAGATTTTTTTTATTCTTTAATGATGGGCTACAGTTTAATGGGTCTTTTTTGTAGAAGTGGGGTGAAGATGCAAGGATCTGTCATGCTTTCAGGTGACACCAGATTTGGGGGTGCATTTTAGGATTAACAATTTCTGTTCTCTACTCCTCCAATAGTTTGATGTTTCTCTCAGGCATTTTTAAATAGTCTTATGTTTTTAAATAACTAAGAGGCTGCAACAAAGTTTATTAAAAATGAGATAAATTCCTAATTTTTACAAACAAATTTACCTTGTTTCCATATCATGACAGGTTAAATCCTGGTACATGACTGACCATGGGGCAGGATAATTAAACAATAGCAATAGTGGGAAGGCTTCTGTGTGAAGAATACCACAAGAGCTTCTATGTGAAGAATACCAGATAGCAAGGACTAAAACCTGGAGATTTTTGGATGAAAGAAGACAGTTCATTGGAAGTAGCATATTAGCACATGGGGCTATAGTATTTACCAGAGTCATGCAAATCCTCCAAGAAATTATAACAAACAGTTCAATTCTATCTGAGCCACTGATTTCAAGGAGCGAAGTTGATTCAGACAGTCAATTCAATTCTACAAACAGCATGCAGACAAGCCTGTTAAATCACCCAATTGATTTGAAGCAGTCAGTTTAATTTGTTGCCTCACATTGATATTCCAATGTGATCTGAAAATTCTGTTCATAGGGGTGAGACAGTAAAGTTGCCTTTGAATCGAAGCACTGCACAATCTTATGTTAACTTTTTGCAAAGACAGTTACATCCATCCATTCTATAAGGGTTGGTCCAATGGAAAGACACTGCTTATTTCCAGAAATATTTTAAACATGTTGCTAGTGATGACTGAAATTTGGTACTAAACATATTTATAATGCATGCTTCTCTTTATCAATCCATGATTTAGACTTAATAAAGATTCTGCTTATGGTGTTTAAACAGTGTAAACCAATACACAATGTCCTGCATGCTGATAAAGCACTTTTGTTTAACCACTTTGTTAACAACGGAATACATTTTCCCCTTCATTCAGTCATTCCAGATCTGCCCTTTAAAGATGTAGAATGTATTGTCAAAAATCACAAAGTGTAAATATTGCTAAAGCAGTGTTGTATGTGATGAATTAAAATGTCAACTGCAAAGATATAATCTGCAACATTTATCTCCTGATTATAATGAATTATAATGCACTGTCTGAATAAAGAATGCAGGATTCCTCTATAAATAAATATAGTTTTCTATTTTTCTTACCAAATTTCTGGAATAGGTCACAGTGAAATATATTACCAAGGAAGTCGACATTTTTTTTTTGAAAAGTGATTGTGAATATTCACAGATTTCTCAGGTACCAAAAGACAAAAATACATGTAGCAATGAATACTGATACATTATGCACAACACAATAAGAAACAAAAGCTGGAAAAAGAAGAAAATTACCTGATTAAAAAAAATCTGCAGGTTGGTTAAAGTAACAAGGATAAAATAGAACATAAAAGATAATCAAATAAACATCCCTAATGGTGGAAACTAGAACACCAACTGATCACCCTCATTATCAAAAGGAAACAGAAACCAATCAAATCTACACAGCGGAACAAATGCCTTCAGTATTGAAATATCAGCAGCAGGCGGATATGCTTGTGATTTTGGTGCTATTTTAAAACAGTGGCCACATTAGGAAGTGACAGATAGCTGGGCAAACTGCATTTACTGGAAGAATGTTCCGGAACTATTGAAACTGATAAGCTTGAGGGATGTACTCAGCAACAGAACAAACTGTTTTCCCAATCTGTCCTTTTTTCTGTAGAAGAATGCAGCAGAGCTCTGCCACATATAGTATAGGAGTATATATCCCATATATACATATGGGACGTGGTGGTAAGACATCTAGAGCTTGTCGATCGGAAGGTTGGCAGTTCAGCGGTTCGAATCCCATTACTTGTCCCAGCGTGTGCCAACATAGCAGTTTCGAAAGCACGTAAAAAATGCAAGCAGAAAAAATAGGGACCACCTTTGGTGGGAAAGTAACAGCGTTCTATGCACCTTTGGTGTTTAGTCATGCTGGCCACATGTCCATGGAGATGTCTTCGGACAGCGCTGACTCTTCGGCTTTGAAACGGAGATGAGCACTGCCCCCTAGAGTCAGAAACAACTAGTACATATGTGCGAGGGAAAGCT